>PISX010001815.1:95473-180974 GCA_004024625.1 Mellivora capensis | reverse complement strand
GTCCTGGGATCGTGACCTGAGCCAAAGGCAGAGGCTTTAACCCACTGAGCCACCCAGGTGCCCCTCTCCCTGTGGTTTTAATTTGCGTGTTTTTAATGACTAGTGATGGATGAAGAGTATCTTTTAAGTGCTAATTATTAATTTTTGTTGTTAAATAATTTGTATTTTTAGTTGGATAGTCTTAAGGAGTTGTGAGAGTTCTTTATATAGTCAGGATGCAAGTCCTTTATCAGGTGTATGCATTACATTTTTTCCTAGTCCATGGCTTTTATATCTTTTTTTCGTTTAAGTCCTCTCTACACCCAATGTGGGGCCCAAAACCACAACCCTGAGATCAAGAGTGGTACGTTTCACTGACTGAGCCAACCAGGTGACCCAGCTTTTAATATCTTTTGAAACACAAATTTTGAACTTTGATGAATTTTAAATTATCAAATTACTTCCTTAATGGACCATGTTTTTGATGTCATACCTAAATAGCTTTGCCTAGAAGGCTATAAAGACTTCCTATGTTCTCTTCTAAAAGTTTTATAGAAGTTTTAACTCATACATTTAAGCCTCTGATCCATTTTCAGGTTTTTTGTTTTTTTAAATGCTGTGAAGTAAAGGTATAAATTAATTCATTCCCTTGTTGAATTGTGTCGGCATCTTTGCTGACAGTTGGCCAAAAATACGAGTTCATTTCTGGACTCAGTTTTGTTCCATTGCTCTGTAGTATGTTCTTAGGCTAATACCAACAGTCTTGTTGCTGCAGCTTATAGAAAATCTGAAATTGGAACATGAACATCCTCTTATCTTATTTTTCAAAATTGTTCTGGCTACTTTGGGTCCTTTGCATGAATCTGAGACTTGACTTACCAGTTTCTACAAAATTACCTGCTAGGATTTTCATACAGATTGCACCGAATCCATGGCCTAGTTTGGGAAGAATTGTCATCTTAATGATGCTGACTCTTCTGTCCGTGAACGTGGAAATGGAAAATTGCTTTCCATTAAAATAGTATTCTTTATGGGGCGCCTGGGTGGCTCAGTTGGTTAAGTGTCTGCCTTCAGCTCAGGTTATCATCTCAGTGCTGGGATCAAGCCCTGCGTCAGGCTCCCTGCTCAACAGGGAGTCTGCGTCTCCCTCTCCCTCTGCCCGTGCCTGCTTATGCATGTGCGTGCTCTCTCTCAACTAAATAAAATTAAGTAAAGAGTGTGCTTTTGCACATACCTCAGATTTGCTTATGTTTAAAGAAATATGGAGAAAAGGGTAGCATTATGGGTTAGGTAGACAAACATTTATCTTGTGAAAATGCTTCACCACTAAAAGCAAGCCAGTCACTATGACTTGAGGCTGAGGAGTGTGCTGCCTAGTCCTTAGCACTTTTTGTCCCCTTTTCTTCCCATTTCCAGATTCTGGGGAGCAGGTCCTTGTGGATATGGAGACCAAGAGCAATAAGGAGATTGTGGAGCACATCAAAAAAATCTTGGGGAAGAACAAGTAAGTTGCTGGGGCTGACCTAGAGGGGAGCAAATGTCTCAGCATGGAGTGAGGGAGGAAAACGGGCGTCAGGAGGGCGCACACCAGCCAGAGCGCGCTGCTGCAGAGGCCATTCCATCAGGCTTTGCCACTCCCCAGATCCCCAGCTGTGTGGCTGTAAGTGAGCTCCATGTTGGGTCAGAGACTTTCCTACCTCCTCGGCTCCATGGGAAGCTGAGGTGCTGTGGAAACACCTGCCTGGGCGGTTGCAGCCACCTGTCCTTTGGTATTTCTCCTTGGAGCTGGTGGGTGTCTAACCCTGGTATGTGTTAGGATCCGTCCTTTCTCTTTACATGGGTGCAAAGAGGATAGAGAGGGAAGCCAAGAAAGTACGTCTTGAAGGAAGCACACAGAGGCCTTTGCAGGCCCTTTCCTCCTGACCTTGTGCTGACTCAGAGCTGGGGCTGTCTTTAGGCCGGAGGGAGGCTGACCACTGTTGTGTAGGCCCAGTGACTTGGGAGGCCCGGGGGGAGGGGTGATAGACCTTGGGGTTGAGGGGCAGGTTGAGAGGCACGGGAGAGCCCAGGTCTCTCTGGCTACTGATGGGGTGCACTTGGCCAAGAAGTCCCACGTTGCCTAGAGGCTCAGAGTGCTGTTCCACACCTAGTTGCTATCTGTGCTCTTTGGCAGGGAAACCCTGGAGAAGGAGGAGCAGGAGAAAAAACAGCTTTCTCACCCAGCCCACTTTGGGCCCCGAAAGTACTGCCTGCGGGAGTGTATCTGCGAGGTGGAAGGGCAAGTCCCCTGCCCAGGCCTGGTACCATTACCCAAGGAGCTGACAGGGAAGTACAAAGCAATGCTAAAGGCCAGCACCCAGGACTGAGGCCCCAGGCCACACCCAGGGAAGCCCCTGGTTCTGTCCCTGGAGGGACTCTGAAAAAACTCTTTGCCATAAGACGATCCCCTTCACACACCTGTGAAAGGACATGGGAGGGTTGGGGGAGTATCTCCGCTCTATCAGGTCAATAAAAGGCTTCCTGGTCTCCAGCACGGTGGTGTGAGTCTGGTCCGATGGGCATGGGAGAAAGTCCTGCGTGGAGATGGGGAAGGTCTAAGGCCACAGCCCACTGACATCCCTGTGTTGGTCCTGCTGCCCTCTCCTGGTCCCTGTTGGCTTCAATTCTTCTTCTAGGCCCTGCTCGGGAGAGTCAGGAGCTACTGGGGTTGGGTCTGGTAGGATCTGGCTGGAGCTAGGTGGTTTGCAGTTTAAGTCCCCTCCACTTAGGCTCTTTGGGCTTTTTCAGAAATCCCAGGGCGAGCCTTGCATCAGCGCTCACCTTTTAAACTGAAGCCAACCCATTTTCCTCCCAAGAGGCCTGGCTGCCAGTGGCGCAGGAGGCCCCGTGACGGGCACAGATGAGACCAGACGCCACCTCTCCCTGGCCCCGGGGCCCAATCACAGGTAGGTCTGCAGACCATGAGCGAGGAAAGGCGAAGGGGCTGGCTGGTTGAGACTTTGGGGCCCTGCTCTGAGGGCTGGGGTTGGAGGTTGCCTCCGTCTGCCCTCTTGCTCACTTGCTCACTCAAGCCTTTGTAAGGTTTGGAAGAGGGGTAAGGGTTTATGGAGCATCTGCCTAGTTCTTCACAGGACACGGATGCTATGGTCTTCAGCCCTCAGGCAACACCAGAGCCCTCAGGGGTTGGTTACCTTAAGGTTTAGCTGGGCCGAAGTGAAGGACCAGCTGGCCTGGGGAGCTGTGGAGGTAGACATGGGGGACTCTGCCCTGCGGGGGGTGGTCAGGAGGTAGAGGGCCATGGGAAATGATGTGGAACCAGAATGTTTTATATAAATGTTGGGGGTCAGCCCATTGGGAGGATTTGGCTTCTTTTACATTTGATGCTCAGGTTGTGGTTTACTGTTACTTTGCAATAGACTGGCATTTAGGGGTTTGGCCAGTGGGCACATGTGCACATGTGCCAGGTGGGCAGGCATTCTGGGATGGCTGCAGGCTCACCAGGATTGTGTCTAATCACAGGTCCACAGCACAGGGCACCCGACCCACCTTTTCCACTGTGGAGGATGAGTAGAGAGAGAAATGTGTCCTTCACTGTAATCCTTCTGTCTTGTTTCTAATGACGGCGTCCAGCCGACCACAGCTGTGGTCTCAGCTGCTAGGGCTTTTCAGAAAGAGTCTGTTCCCTTTGGTCTGTCTGCACAGCAAGTGAGCCAGCATTAGGGGAGTACCCCTTCCACCCATAGCCCACAGGGGCCCAGGAAGGTTGCTGACCTGGAAACAAGATCCTCTTCAGAGAGAAGGGTCTAGTGCCTGATGGGACCGTGCCACCCTTCTCTTTACAGAGACTTGAAATAAGCACCACCAGGGGGCACGGTTATCTCTTTAAACCTTTGTCGTCTATTAACGTCTCGGTTTAGTAATGGTAAAAGATGGGTTTAAAATTTATAAAAATAGGAGGAAAAAAATCCGCTCTGAGGAGTTGGTATTTGTTTCTTTCTTTGCACAAACGATGTTCACGTGGTTTTAGACCTTGTTCTTCTGAAGTGACTGATTTTCGAGTACAACCTGGCAGGGCTTTTTAAAGCTATCTGACTGCCTGGGGGGGTTCTGCCAAGAATCTGACTTTGGACCTCAGAATCCTCACCAGTAAAGTGAGAGGTCACATGACATACTGAGCAAGTTCTTTCCACCTTCTACAACTGGAAGAAAATGCTTTTATTCTGGATAGTTCTTACCCTTACAGGATGCAGTGCTGGTGCAAGGACTGGCTCTGGAGCATGTGCTGATAGCCAGTGTTGTCGGGCAGCCCAGGGTGCTCCGCTCTGGAACCGGCTGCCTGGCTTTTCGACCTCCACACCAAGGAGTACACACCGAGGGCCTCTCCACTGGAAAAGGCCACACCTTTTCTGCTAAAGGTGTTTACAAGTCCAGTGGGCCAGCACATGGACTCTGAGAGGTAAGTCCCTTCCGGCTGAGGCTGAGTGGGAAGCCGTGGTGCTCTGACCACAGGGGGCTTCCCCACCACCTACTTGGGTGAGAGTGCGGTGCCCCTGGGGATCAGGCATTACTGCTCTGTTAGAAGAAATGAGAAGATGCACATTTAGTCTTTAATCCACTTTTTTAATAGTATAAACCTCATTTAGGTAGTAGTATTAAGCCACAACAATAATGCCACATTGAAACAGCATTTAATAAAATGCATAAAGCTAATTCATGCACTGCAATACTCTATATACAAACACAACAATGCAAATTCTTCTTCAAGACTGAAGACACTGATTAGATATAAAATTCAGTTTAAAAAGAACATGCTATTTTTTAAATGCCATCACATAAACAAAGCTGATTTCAAGCTACAGCTTTCAACAGGTTTTAAACCTGGAATTAAAGTGTAATGGCATAAACAGTATTTTCTATAATGTGAAGGGCAGAAGTTACAGAAACGGTCCCAAGAAATCTAACACCCGAATTTTCCTTTAACAGATGTCTTTTAAAAGGGCTGGTAATGCAGCTACATTTTAACAGAGAGGTCCAAACTACAGGTAAAAACTATGGTTTGTACTATGAAAAAATGTGCAGCTTTTCAGTTATAAAACTAGTTGAACACTGGTTTACAAGAGAATGGGGAGAACGGAGACTATAGAAAAATATTCCAGCACTTGGGTTGTATGTGGTGGCAGCATCTGAGTCCAGGTCGTTAAAATGGTGAGTATATGTTCCTAAGACAAGCCATTTGTAACCTAAAAGTCTTACTACTTACAAATGTTATCCAAATATGAAGCTTATCACAGTCTGTCAGTTGACAAATGTTGCCGAGCATTTTTTCCCAATATTTACAGCATCTGTTTCTATGCTGTATGTATAAATATTAAGACACCAGATTATCGGCTTCAGAACTGAAAGCCTAGCTGGGCTTTCAAGTATCTCACGAATTCCCCACCCCCAAGATACTCTTCTTAAGTTCAAAGTTTAATTATTTTTAGATTGCTGTTAAAATATACCCTCCCCAAATGAAAATGTTTATTCTGAAGATTCATTTAGAGACTGTCAAGCTTCCTCTTGTATTTTAACTGGAAAGCCACCTTCAATAGCGTGATTGTCATAACAGGCAAGGGCAGGGGCAAGGGTCAAATAAGCAGTGTTGGATGAGGCCAGTGAAGCAGCAGTAGCTTTTTGTTTGTTTGTTTTTAACATCCAATAGAGGGGAAGCTGAAGGCTAAATGACCCATGGTCTCACAAAAGGCACTGAGTACTATGGTCTCAATGAAGTGTTTTCAAACTATTTCAGTAGCTTATTTAAAAAAACAAACAACAAACCATCACCAACAAACCAGAAAACCTGTGGATTATGTGAGTTTTTTGCAGTTCCCTGGGGACTCTCTTCAGCCAGCCAGCTTGCAGCCCTTGGCCAGGCAGGTCCCATGTCCCAGGTCTGTAAGCAGCTCTGCTGGGCTGGGCCTCTGGCTCCCAAGTGCTGTGTCTCAGTTTAAAGCCCAATTAGGGGGGGAAATTTAATCAGAATAGACCTAGCATCTGTAGCTTTAAGGGTACAAATATCCATATTAAAATGCCATTTTATCTGAGAATTTTAAATTGATTTATAGAAAGGATTTATGTCAGTGGATTTTATTCACATGCTACAGTTAGAGAAGCGATTTAAAATTTGTAACTTCTATGCCATAAGTTAGTTATCTTATTCATGCTTATTTTAAAAGACTATTTGGTAGATTTTTTTCAACTGGCATTAGAGATGGGAATCTGTTGAGTCACAGGGCAGTGCCCGCTGATGGCTAAGTCCAGAGCAAGCACAGACCTGGGAGGCAGGTCCTAGCACATGGACCGTTCTGAATCTGTGACCATGAGGCCGATCTCTGGGCCACATAACAGAGTGAGTACCTGGGAAAGCCGACAGCTCCAGCCGCCAAGTTCCTTCTAGTCAGGTCATAAACAGGCATGCGGCAGCCAGGTCAAAAATTCCCCACCTAGTTTTCTTGACTTTAGGATAAACGGTCTTCTAGCTTCCTGGCCACTGTGTGAATCTAGAGAATATATAATACATAGCAATGTCCTCCTGTCAGGACCTTTTGTCTGGAACTTTCCCTGGTATAGGATGGAGATTCTGCCTTCATGGCCTTTCCCAGCCAGGCTCACCCAAAGGAAAATGGAGTTAAAATATCAGCAAATCCATCCTGCTGAGGGACCTTGGAACACCCACATCAATGTACTTTAGCAACTCTATCATAGACTCTCTTTAAAACATGAGGGAACTTTGGATACATGGCTACATGTCTGTATACATAATATACATCTATGTACACATACACACACTATATACACTGTACATATATAGAAGATATAAACACATGTACATTCATTCAGTCATACAAGCCTATAAATCTGTACACGCACAATGCCGCTGAAGGGACCCCAGGGCTGGACATGCACAAGTGTGTGCCGGCAGGAGGCACACGTGGGGATGTCCAGAACCCTGTGTACAAAAGACCCAAACCCAGTCTGTCTCAAGGGCTTGGCTTTACAAATTTACATCAAAGTTAAGACATTTCAAAGAGCTGTATGATCTAGACTGGAAGTGGGAAAAAGGAAGCATATGGGCATCTGCCTGGCCTGCTCCAACCTTTCCAGGATCTCAAGGGCACTATCCACCCCCTGCCCCCAATGCCAGGGTGAAAGTGAAGGTTAAGAAGATGACTTTTCGTGGCCTAGATTTAGAGAAGAGTTGAAATGCCATCTACAGCCCCACTGTACATGAGGCCCTTTCTACCAGCAAGTGGATGACAAGCTTCTGGACTCTGATCTGATCAGGTCCTGAACTAGGATCCATAGCCAAGGGCTGGCTGAGGACAGGCAGAGAGCAGGCTGGGGACAAGACTGCTCTATTGGAAATTCCCCCAAAGGATTAGGATGTGTTTTTTTCCCCAGAATAAAAGCATTAGGTATAGCCCTTCCGATTCTTAGCTCCCTGCCGTGGCTGTCCCCGACATAGGCAAAAAACGCTGAGTGAGTCTGTGCTGTGGCTGCAACCATGTCCTCTAGCCAGCGTGTGGCCACCGCCTCAGGGAGCCCAGGAGTAGGTACGTCCGTCGCTCTCACTGTGGCTGGCGGGCAACTGCCTCAGAGCAGAGTTCACATTTAGTACTGACAAGCTAGAAGACAGTCCTTCTTGAGGGCATTTACATAACCTCTTACAACAAGTGACTACGCCTGTAATTAAATATAAAAACCCAAACCCTAAAGAACCCCAATCACAGCCTCATGGCAGAAGTTAGATAATAAATAATGGTTACCCCCAACAGACACACATACAAATTGCAAATCAGAAGGGTGGAATAACTTGGAAAGTATCATTTGTTTGGGTAATTTGGACTTATTTCTGTCTCTTCCTGTCCTATGATTCTATGTAATGACCTCCACAGTTTCAACACACAACTGTCTAGCATTTATCTGATACACCACTGGAAAAGGGCCCATTCCATCAAGAAGCACTGATGCGTACTGCCCCCTCCTTTCACTAGTGGACCCCTCCTCACAAGGGAGGAAGGGCCAGGCCAGCAGAAGGCACATGTGGGCAGGCTGTGTGCTGAAGAATCTGTTGTTGGCTTATTTCACTCAGACTCTCGGTAGAGGGCTGGCCTTCCTTAACTAAATCTAGACTCACAGACTACAAATGAGGGGTAAGAGCCTTGTGAAAGCTGAACCTCAGTATTTTCTAGGGATCCCCTTAAATTAAGTTCTTGACTTTGGGCTTCTCTTAACCAATCTGACAAGATGGGATGGACCTGCTATCAAAAAGTGTGAAATGATTTGGGGCAGCAAGAAATCAGCTTGTGTGAACATGATCTTCAGGGAAAGGCTACTTCAAAGTAAGGCCAAGAGGATCTGGGAAACTAATGAGTGTTCAAGGCCAAAATGGTCCACTGCAATCTGCCATCATCAGCGAAGGGACTCAAGGGGCAGGACCAGGTCAGAATCAACAACCCTCTAAGCCAATCTGATTTTTTCCAGGGCTGTCCTGCCAGGGTCCAGCACTCACTCACCCCCATGTTCAGTTTTTCTGCAGGTTGTCACCTCTACTCCAAAATCCTTCAGCAGTGGCGTGGTTGGGACCTCAGTCGAGGTCTTGGTTAAGCTGTCCCAGTATCTGATGGCAACCTGAGTCTATAAGCTGGATGGACATAGGACTCCCAGGGCCACCCCCAGGAAGAAGGGGTGGGCCTTTTCCCCAACACCGAGAATCAGATCTGGGAGATGTGACATAGCATATAATCCCAGAGAACTGCTATGATCAACAGACATGCTTACATTAAAAAATCAAAAGAACAGAAAAGAGGCAACTTGCTTGTAAGATGCATAAACACGGTTGAAAATACCCTCTGCTAAAATCCTTCCTGAGCAGAAACGAAACAGACCTGCCCTAACTCCACTGTCAGGGCTAGTTGTTTTTTTTTCTTTTTCCTTAATTTTGAAATTTAAATCGAAGTTATAAAATCAAAAATTTAAGCTGGCAAAATTAAAATTCTTTCCATCATTTTATAATGGGCACCCTTACTGTTTCCAAAATTTGTTTCCAAGACATGAACTACAAATAATACACTTAAAAACAAATAGGAATTTAGAAGTTGGAGACTGTCCCCACTTAATTCCCACTAGACTTTCACAAAGTGCTGCTAATGCTTCAGCACAGAGCATTCTGTTTGTCTTAAGGCAGTGCCCGGCCGGGCACCCACACAGCACGTGAGGCCCCACCTCGATGGCCTGAGCCAGGTCAAAGAGTGCCTGAGAGGCAGGGGGAAGTGCACTGGGATCCTTCTGGATACCATGTGATCAAAAGATCTGGGAGACGCAAATTTCACTTTAGCTGTTTTCTTAATCTGGGCTATACAGAAAGGAAATGAAGAATACCTGACTGGGTCTTGGACATGGCACTTTTCCCAAGCAGGAAATGCCCGCTGCTCACATCCATGGGAATTTATGGGTCTCTTCTCTAGAGAGAACTTCCTTATAACTGCATTCTGTTCTTGTAAGCGATGGTTGCTATAACTTAAGAGAAAGAAGGTAACTTTGGGAGTTAAGGGTTTTTTTTGGTTGTTGCGTTTTTTTTTTGTTGTTGTTGTTTTGTTTTTTAAGACCAGGTAGCTTGCTTCTGCATCCATCACCTAAAATGCTCCAGGGTTCTTTGCTGGCACACACCTGGGGGAATCAAAGTGCACGGTGTACCAGTACCATTCAGAGAACTGCCAACAGAAGTGCTGAGTCTGGAGACACTCTGGAAAACCCTGACATTTAAGGTCAACCGAGAAACCTTCCATTCAGCTGCACCACCACCACCACCCTGGCCAGGCAGCAAAATCCTTCACTGCCCCCACCCCCTGGCCCCGAATCCCCTCACAGCTCCGAGTGAGCTGCAGGAATACAGCCCTTCTCAAGGGGACGTCTGGAATGGAAACCCCGTGAGAAGGGAGCCTTTGTACTCTTCTGTCTGAACAACGAGCAACTGCCCCAGACTGCATTCAGGAATTACTGTTGGGTTCAGAATGCCCACCTTGCACTTTTTGGTCAGAAGGCTCTGTCTGCCGTGAGTGGTGGAGGTGATGTGGGGATGTTTTCAGTTGCTGCAGGAACTGGCAGTTAATGTCTGACTGGTTGTAATCCAATTCTGAGAACCAGTCATGAGAAGGAGCCCCGGATTTGGAGGAGCCTGCAGATGCCCTCACAGACCAGAACCAGAGGTCAGGGAAACTGACAAGCGTCATCAACTCAACAGCTGAGGAAGCTTCCGGTTCGGGTCGCCACCAGCTGTGCCTCCACACTCCCACTTACTGCATGATATAGATGAGCCACATTTTCATTCATTCATAGGAATTTAGTTCAACACTACCAATGTGTGCATACAATTAGGAATGATGCCATCTCTTCTTAAACATAAATGATTGTCTCCTGTACCCTAGTGCGTTTTCACAGAAATTATTAGCATTTCGGCAAAAGACATATACAGTTTTCCATTTGTCCTGCCCAAGGGCAAGATGTTGCTAACATTACGCATTGATAAGAAGTGCTTAGAAAGTGCTAATATTATTACCCTGGTAATTAGTAGCTATTAATTCCAAGGACATTTTTAATATATATACACACATACTGTTCTCTTAAGTTCTTTTAGTTTTAATACTAGTCTCTGACATTATAAAACTCTGTTTTTTGCCCTTTGAGAATTTCTAAATACAAATTGGGTTAAAAGATTGTTCCAAAATCTGCTTCTTCAAAAGGCATTAAAACATTTCTTATGGCAGGAAAAGATCCTACTAGTCTTTTAGTTGCTATTTTCTGTGATTTAGTTGCTATTTTCTGTGATTAACGGATAAAAGAAACCAGGTAGGAAATGGCTAACATACTGGAAATATTTGCACATACCAAAATACCATTACTTTATTTTCTCGGTCTCTGAGCAGTCCTGGGAGGATCCTTTTGCTTCTCGGCAGGCATGTGGTGCTCACTATAGGCTGGCTCCAGTGATCTGGCCGTTATACTCTGCTGTTTCCATCTTGAGGATGTAGGGGATTATGCTGTCTATTGACACATTGCCAATGAGACCGGTAAAAAAAAGTTCTTCTGTTATGTTGGAGCTCATCAGCCTGAGTGCTGGCAGGCGAACAAGAATCCGGGCCAATCTGTAAAAGGGAGGGTCCTTAGAGAAAGGGGATTCTTTGCCCTTTAGACTTCTCCCTGGACAGGCTCCTGGGACCCTGTCTGCACTGCTTGGAATTAAACCAAACAAACCGAACTTTGATCTACCCCTTGTATTTGAAATTTCAATAGTTCCTTTTATAGGAATTTATCATGAGAGAAAAAAATAAAAACTAAGTACAGAGACATCTGTACAAATGTGTCCCTCATTTTTAACAATTCTCCCCTCTTCCACCAAAAAAGAAAAATTTGGAAATCAATAAAGGATAGGTTAAAATAAAGCATGGTGTGTCTCCATATAAAAGATCACTATAGACCCACTAAAAAGTATAAAGAAGATATGTGTCACTGGTAAGGAAAGAAGTTCATGATGTACAGGTTGAATAAAAGCAGACCGGGAAGCAGCAAGCACAGTGCAGTCTCACTGTGCAGGTTTGTGTGACATGCATACAAAAGTATTCGGAGGGATGTTCACTAAAATGTGAATGGTTGGCCTCTGGGTTTGGGGACTTGGGAGTGCTTTTACTTATTAAAACTTCTTCTCTTCCGCATTCCCCTAATTCCCACTGTTCGTTAAAAATAAAGCATTAGATTATCTTCAGTTTGTAAACACCCTGTGTGGTAGTGTCGTGGTGGGCCACAGACATTGTATCTGAAGCATGTGACTATGTTCCACAGCCACTGCACAGAACCACATGTGCAAGGATGTTCACTGCAAGGCCGGCCTGGAAACAACCTTCATTTTCATCAGTGGGAAAGTGTTAAAGAAATTATAGCATTTTCTTAGCCACAAAAGATGAAGTATGCTCAGCTGAACATTAAATGAACAAAGGGTTATAAAATCGTACTTTGTATTTTATGATTCCAATTACATAAATATAAAAAAATTCTGGAAGGAAATGCATAAAAAATTAACAGGTATCTATGAATGGTGGTATTGGTATGGACATTTTCATTTTACTTTCCAGAACGTTGTAATTTTTTTCTACAGTAAACATTGTTTTTTAAGAGAATACATCAGTTATGCAAGCAGCATTCCAGCACCATCCTCCATTTGTCCAGCCACTGTGGTCTTGCAGGACACACAAAGGTATAAGGGGACACCAGCACAGCCCTCTAAAGCTGGGCTTTAGAGGCTGGCTGAGGTTTCTCTCAGCAGAGATGTAAACAGTGGGGAAGAATGGGAGGGTATTTCAGGAGGAGCAAATAGTACGAGAAAAGGCATAATGATGGGAAAAAGTAACATAATGAATGCAGAAACAGATGTCAACCATCCTAGGGCGTTTTTTTGGGAACTTTGAGCCAGTGAGAAAGCCTCCCTTCTCTCATTTTTGGTCCCAAATCACTTGGCTGGCCGCCACCTCTATCCCTGGGTCCCTGACTAGATTTTTTTTAGAAACACGTACTTTCAAAGGCCAGAGAGCTCCTGTTGCACGATGACTCTAGTGTGGTGTGGCCCTGCCAGGAGCCCCCAGAGGGGCATTTCCATGCTCTTCTGACCATGGCATGGTGTGGGACTAAGCCCATGGCTTCTCAGGCGACAGCTTGCCCACATACCTGGCTGGATGTATGAACTAGGTGTGGGTGCGTTACCTGGCAGTCCCAATCCCCTACGTTCTGAGGCTGAAATTTTAAGAGTCATGGTGAGGTTTTCAGTGATTCAAGGAGAAAATGGATCCTGCTTTGGCAAAAGGTGTGTCTGGGTCATGGAATTGTGTCTAAGGCAGAGGACATTCTCCGCACTCAGGGCCAGCCACAGGCCCCCCTAGTCATAGCACAGAAATGGTCTTCTTAGGGCCTGGGGCATTTTCATTCCATGGGGTACCTATGGACTGAGGTCAGTGAAGGCAACACAAATGAAGAAGGTGGAGCCATGTATCTTCCTGGTCAGTTCTGATCAAGGGTTTACTCTGAAGGAACAGGGCCGGCAAGGAAATACTAGTTTGCCTGACGTGAGCTCAGTAACTCATGTAGCTTCTAGTGGGTTGGAAGTGGTCATGATCAAAGTGCTCCTCCACTCCTTGGCTGAAAAGCCTGTCAGGCCTTCTACTTTAATTGAGAATAACTTTCCTGTTGAGATTTGCATGAGAAAGGCTCGTGTGTGTATGTATACATACATATATGTATGTATATGTACACATATATTTGTTGCCCAACCATTACAAATATTACAAATTAACTTTTTTGCCCAAATAAAGGGACTTAAGAAAATCAATTACCTGAGGGCAAAATTACTATTTTCTATAGCCCACTCACTCATCTGTAGAGGTCAGGTTTGGCTTCTGTCAATGCAAACTCTTCTGTGAAGGATGCTGGCTCTACCTCTTCAGCGGACGCAGGCCAGAGGGGCGGGGCTGCTCTTCCGGGCAAGGGGGTCCCTGTCAGCCCCCGAGGAAATCACACAGGAATGACTCCAACCCCTCATGGTGTTACAGAAGAGAAGCCCAAGGTCTTGCCCACTGTTTACCAGCAACACTGGAATGGCCCAGGAATTCCTGACCCTCCCACCTAGCACTTTCCAGAGTTACCACCCATGAAATGCAGGAATTAAAATGTGATCAAAAAGAGGCTCTCCCAGCCTGCCAGGGGTGGGAAGGCTGCCAATTTTATATTTGCGACTAGGCTGCAGCTGCGCTCCTTCCTGCCCCACAGCGAGAGCATGTATCTGTGTGCCTCACCGGTAGGTATCTTCCGAGTAGGTTTTCTGAACATAGTCCTGCAATTCCATCTGTGCCTTTTCTTGGAATTTTTCAATCTGGCTTGTGCTGGTCAAACCTGGGTGATCTGAAAAGAGAAAAGTGCCCCCAGATTGCCCCATGTATTTGGAAAGTCTCACTTGGCAGACTTCTTAGTACTTATTTTTAGTTAAACCTTTGACAAATTTCTCAAGTACAATATAGACTGAACCCTGAAGGGGGGTACGGTTTGGATATTACTGCTAAAACACTGACTTTTGCTCTGTACTTGGCCAAGGCCTGAAGGTTACAAGGAGTGGTCACACCAGCCTCAGCAGCCCCACCTGGCTGGCTTCTGGACACCTGGCTTCCTAACACTTGAGAAAATAGAGTTTTAGAACTATCACCCAAGATTACAAATGACCCTTTACCTC
This sequence comes from Mellivora capensis, assembly GCA_004024625.1. Lineage (NCBI taxonomy): Eukaryota > Metazoa > Chordata > Mammalia > Carnivora > Mustelidae > Mellivora > Mellivora capensis. The sequence continues at coordinate 166,687 of PISX010001815.1, read as the reverse complement.
CTACATATTTAATCACAGAATTTCTACCGTTTATATTAGCTATTTTGTTGTTCACGAGTGGATGTATGGGGAGGAAGGGAGGGTTAAGCTATGTCCAAACCCCGCTATCAAGGACAGCAGTCAGGGCAAGAGCCAGCCTTAATGACCTCTGGAGGTTTAGCGAGAACAGATGAAAGGGGGCAGTGAGGCCAGCTGGACAGTCCTGCTGCCTCTTCTTCAGGTGCTAACCTACAGGGACAGCTGAACTTGGGCATTTTGAGTTTCTACTGGAGGACATACGCTAACAGGCTGAAAACTGGCAAAAAGGAAAGCAAAAGAAATCAAAACAAAACCAAAAAAGGACACTGAGGGGGTGCCTGGGTGGCTCAGATGCTGGGCATCTGCCTTTGGTTTGGGTCATGACCTCTGGGTCCTGGGATTGAGACCCATGTCAGGTTCCCTGCTCAGCAGAGAGCCTGCTTCCCTCTCTCCCCCTCTGCCTCTCCCTGCTCATGCTGTCTAAAATGAAAAAAAAAAAAAAAAAAAAAAAAAAAAAAAAAAAAAAAAAAAAGAAAAAAGAAAAAGAAAAATGGAGACTGGATGGTAGTATACTCTCTTTGGTATGCCAAAGTCTTATTTGGCCAATGGTTTAAATTAGGATACAGAATAAATCTATCCAACATATTAAGTCACCAGGCACCATGGCATATGTCTTTGGGACTATAAAGGCAACAATTTAAAAGAACGTATGTGTTTATGTTGGCTAGCAAAGCACACCTATTAGGAGAACATTTGGTCACAATCTGGCTGACGACTTGACAACAGGTTCATGTTCAGAAATATCAGTAGACAGGTGGAAAACTTGTAAGTCCCCGCCACATATCTTACCGGGACTAAAGAGAACTATAGCTTTAAGGTATGCATACTCATAGCCATCTATATCCAGCTTCGCCATACTGTTACAGAACTCCTGGAGCTTCCAGATGTGCTCCATGACTTGCTTTATCCGGTCTCCAGAAAGTTTATCTAGAAATGAACATCACAGATCCCCCTGAGAAAGCCTGGTAAGAACAATAACATGAGCTTCTTTGAGGAACCACAGATTGAAAGAGAAAATTATTTTCCTTTTTAACGGAAAACCAGTTACCTTAAGATGGTTAAGAGCCTCATTTTCCAGGTGAAGGTGAAGTGACAACAGTTATACCCAAATGCCACTCTGCCATATATTCTGCCTCAGCAACAAACCCCTAGACCATTGACTCTCCCTGGCCCTTTGGCAGAGCCTGTAGGTACAAACTGATAATCCCTTTTTTTAAAAAGATTTATTTATTTATTTATTTGACAGAGACTGAGATCACAAGTAGGAAAAGAGGCAGGCAGAGAGAGAGAGAGAGGGGAGCAGGCTCCCCGCTGAGCAGAGAGCCCGATGCGGGGCTCGATCCCAGGACCCTGGAATCATGACCTGAGCCAAAGGCAGAGGCTTTATTAAGCCACTGAGCCACCCAGGCACCCCGTTGATAATACCTTTTATTCTATGCTTAGACTGGTAAATCGATTCTTAGCATTGTCAGGCTAAGCCTATGCAGGCATTTAATAAAGGTTTATGGACCTGATCATTAAATACTGACATTTTTTTAAGCTGTGGAAACAATTTTATATGTTATCTGTTTTAATCTTCCTGACAACATTTCCTGAAGGTATTGGTATTATCACATGCAATTAAAAGATAAAGGATAATTAAGGGCTGCTTGGGTGGCTCAGTCAATTAAGCGTCTGACTCTTGATTTTGGCTCAGGTCATGATCTCAGGGTGGTGAGATCAAGCCGTGTTGGGCTCCTCACTGGGTGTGGAGCCTGCTTAAAATTCTTAGGGGGAGAAAAAAAGAAAAAAAAAAAAAAAGATTCTCTCTCTGCCCCTCCTCCCCCACTCTCTCCCTAAATAAATAAATAATAACTAATTCTCATTTGTGAACAAATCTTACTTATATATAACAAAAATCTAACATATATAACAAAATGTTATAGGGTTTTAAAAAAATCACTTTTAGGGACGCCTGGGTGGCTCAGTCCGTTGAGCATCTGCCTTTGGCTCAGGTCATGATCCCAGACTCCTGGGATCCAGTCCCACATCGGGCTCCCTGCTCAGCGGGGAGCCTGCTTCTCCCTCTCCCTCTGCCTGCCGCTCCCCCTGCTTGGACTCTGACAAATAAATAAAATCTTAAAGTGTAAATAAAAAAATCACTTTTAGGGACGCCTGGGTGGCTCAGTGGGTTAAAGCGACTGCCTTCAGCTCAGGTCATGATCCCAGCGTCCTGGGATTGAGTCCCGCATCGGGCTCCTTGCTCGGCGGGGAGCCTGCTTCTCCCTCTGCCTGCCACTCTGCCTGTGCTCACTCTCTCTGACAAATAAACAAAATCTTAAAAAAAAAAAAAAAATCACTTTTATATTACTATTCCAAAAAAGTAACTAGACAAAGTTATAACTTCACTTGATTCCTAGATAATCAAACATCTCGAATGCCTAGTTAAAAGTGTAGCTCAGCTGCAATTCAGCATCAAGTATTAGTCCTGAATCCTGGGCATGCTGCCTTGAGACCATGTCTTTGGTTCACTTTAGACTCAGAGGACGTGGATAGACTGCACTGGCTATCTCCTGGTCCAGATGCAGTTGGGACTAGGCCGCCAGACATTAGATGGTTGCCACAGATCTTTCTAGAAGACAGTCACTTGTTCATTCACGAAAGCAAGTGGGTGAGGCAACTATGTTCTGGACCAGGGGTCTGTGTGGCCCAAGTTTGTGCCCAGCTCTTCCACTTGCTGTTTCACTTGGGGCAAACCAGGGACCTAACTGCACACAATCCCTCTAGGGCTCTGAGAATTTGTTACAGAGGACAGGGTAACCCATTGTGAGAACAGAAAACATGTATATTGGTCTCTGCCCCCCGGTTCCTGACGCAGAGCTCTTGAAGCCCTTGTAATTTCTAAGTGATAAGAGCATCAGCAGCATTTGTTGGTCTAATATTTGTTTTTGACCTTATCACTGACAAAGAGCTCCTCCAACTCTTGTAAATTTTTATGCCTTAAGAGGACTAGGAGCATCTTTTGTTCCACTGAGGTATCTCTGGGTGGGACCCCTTATGGCCCCTGGGGAGAAAAGGAACGCTCAGAAGCTTGGCATTTCCAGCTCCATCCCTCATCATCCAGAGAGGGGAGAGGGGCTAGAAATGGAATGAATGATGGATGGGAGTTCAGAGAGCTTCTGGGTTGGTGAACACACACACACTGCAAGGGTAAAGCACCTCAAGTCCACAGGGACAAAAGCTTCTGTGCTTGAGACTCTCCTAGACCTCACCCCATAGAGCTCTTCTTCTGGCCGTTCATCTGTATCCTTTATCCTTGAGTTCTGTGAGCTGTGCTAGTGAATTAATCCAACCCAAGGTCTGCTACAACCTCCAGTCTATATAGCGGGTTGGTCAGAAGCACAGGTGATAGCCTGGACACGTGTGTGTGTGTGTGTGTGTGTGTGTGTTGGGGGGAGGATCTTGTGGGACTGAGCCTTTAACCTGTGGGATCTGACACTGACACTATGTCTGACAGTGACAGAAATGAGTTAAATTATTGGATACCCAGCTGGTATCTCAGAGAAGTGCCTGTTGTGGGGAAAACACCCACCACGCTGGTGACCACACGTGTCAGAAGTGTTCTGTGTGAGTAGTAAAGAAGACACGCAGGTAAGAAACATAGTAGATAAGAACTGTTATTTTTCTTTCACCCACACAAGTGAAAAACTACAACTTCTTCCATTTATAACCGTCAATCAAGATGAAAGTATAAGCTGTGATTACTCTGAAAGCATCACTAAATGCCTATGTATCAGGAAGCTGGCAACTTTTCCAATTATCTTTTTTTCCCCTTTCATATTCCTTATATGAAGACAGTCAGGTGGAAATTTAAATGTTCTCACTGGTGAAGACCCCAGGACTTAAAAGTTAAGCTACACTCAGCATGTGGAAGCTGTGGGATGCCGCAGTTGGCTAGTTTCAAGGGGCCGGCCTGAACCGAGAGACACTCCCCCACAGCCCCAGCCCTACCTTCCTGGATGCTGTTCTGCAGGTGGTTGACAATGGCTGCCAGGATAGTGGAGAGACTCATGACCTGGGCACACTGGGCCAGGCCAAGGGTGAAGAGCTCGTTCCAGCAGGCCCGCACCAGGCTGGTGTTGCAGTCCTGCCTGGGGACACAAGGTTGGGGTGGGTGTGGGTACATGCTGGTATTCTCCTGGTTCCAGCTTGCCCCAAACAAGTAGATTCAACAAAATATTTCTTGAAAGTCTATGGTATGTCATTTTTGGATCATTCTCCAAAAACACCACTGTCTGTGAATCTCTTAACTAAAGTCCCTCTGAGGATAAACTATTTTCTTAACAAAGACACTTTAGACACTTTAAATTCAGTAATGAGAAATCGAAATGGGTATGACTAAAGTGTTATCTCCTATAGCCTTCTAAACCCACAGTAGCCCTGGTGTGGCTGTCAGGAGACACTGCAGCGATCCAAAGGCTAGGAGCCGAGCGTGGTCTCTGAAGGGGGCTGGGAGACACACCCTGCACCTATGCTAGAGAAGAGGGCCTGCAAACGCTGCAGGGGAGGAGCTGGCACTGGAGCACAGAGGAAGGGGCCAGCCACGTCAGCTTTCAGCCCTACCTTGGAGGATCTACATCCAGGATGGCCTGGCTGGTGCACTGTGAACGGTATGACCTTATCTGAGAAGCCCCCAGATGCAGCTTCACTCTACTTGTCTCAAGATTTCAGATGACTCCTGCCTTCTGTTCTACTCGATCCCTGGCTCTTAGCACCAAGTCCTCAGCATATGGAGAAGGCCTAAGAAAAGTTTGAGGAACACTGAAGCACTGGCAGCCATGGTCCTCTGCTCCCAGTCCACGGAGTGTATTTAATACGAAAATCAGCATCACTGGAGCAAGATCATAGGTACAAACTAGAAGGGTCCTCAGATACCTTCCAGACCATTCCTAACAAAGGGAAGGCTTTTGCTAAAGGATACACACAGAGAAAAAGGCCACTTACCCAAGTGCCTGAAAGGCTGGGATTGACCTGGCCCAGTGCATGGAGAGGAAAAGCAGGCGGGATGCTGACTCGCAGATGTAGTGCACATTGAGGTACTCTGGCATCGGGCTAGGCATCGTGAGCTGGAGAAGAGGAGGCACACAGCACAGGAGGTGACGGAGAGACAGGGCATGGCTTTGTCTGTCAATGTGAACTGTTGTCATGTCTCAACAGAGAGCCTAAATTGTGGTGACCTCTGATGCTGAAGTTCTGGGCAGATCCCCCGATGAAGCCTGCGTCCTCTGTAGCGGGGGGCTGGCACCGATACCCCGTGCTCCCTGGCCCAGTGGACTAGGCTCTCGTGGCCCTTGCAATGTGGTCAATGATGGTGACCTCCCAGGTCACTCACATAAAGACATACTTTTCAACTCTTGCCCCAGCTAAATTGGCATTTCTTCTAAGGCAATTCTATTTTGAGCCATAGGTTAAAATCTAAATTAAATCAGGGACAGGGGTCAACTTCACAGCTAGTAGGCATCTGGCAGGTGGCGGGAGCTGAGAAGTCATCTATGCGGTGGGAGGATGAGATCCCACCACCAGAATGTTCAGGACTGGGCTCTAGAGCTCCACTGTCTAGAAGGGGAATTAATGCCTTTGATGCTGGAATCCCATTGATGACCTATATTCTTGGCACTGGTGGGCAACTATGAGCAAGGGACCCAGTCTTAAGTGATTGGTCAGGCCTCTGTAGTAAAGAACACTGAGGGAACAGTCTGTAGCCCTAGAAACTGAGAGGGCTTTGGGGAACATGGGAGTATCTTTCTGAAGTGAGGCCAGTGAAGGAGCATGTGGGTAAGACTAACATCCTTCTTTAAGGAGATAGGAGATCTGTTTTCTGTGGCTCGAGACAGCAAGCAGTCAGGACCATCAGTCAGGGACGAGGGCTGGCTGCCTGCATGCTGGAGCCCGGCCATCTCGGAAAGCAGAGGAGGCAGAGCAGTCCACTAAAAGCCCTTGCTGGGCAGCACCATGTTGGCCCCTCCTGGCAAGGACAGGCCACACCTGCTTCAGGGTGTTACCTTCAGAGCCAAAACACTATGAGCAAAACACAAGTGACAATTCTTTCTAATGAGAATAGTGTTCTGGCACGCAAGGTCTGGATCCAAACAAAAGCCAACAATATGAAAATGAGCTCACTGCAAGATTTTAGCTTCAAACTGCAGGCTGGGGAGGCTGAGGCATGTGGTTGGCTGAAACCACTCACCTTAAATGTGACATGAGTGTCTGAAAGGAGGGGCCCTTCGACCTCAATGATGGGTGTGGACTGGTCTCTGCTGATCACGTGGATGCCTCCTCCTCCACTGGTGTCTATCCCATCTGCTAGGCTTGGAGGTGAGGAGCTGTCTGTGGTATTAAGTGCTTTAGCTAAGGTATCAAATGCCCTGTGAGCAAAAATGAAGCAGGCAGTATTGTGAATCCACAGTTTTAGGAGGAACAGAAGAATTCTAGCTGATCTAGAATTACCTATATCTAGAGAAACAATGCAATGGGGAAAAGATCATTCAAGTCTACTTGTTGGGGGACATAACAAGAGCTTCTGAGGACCATCTACACATCATCACGGGTACTAAGTGATATATTATTTATTTTCACACATAATTTCTGTTTTTCACAACTACTCTCCAAGGTAGAAACCTCTGCATTTTACAGATGTGAAAGCTGAGGCTTAGAGATGTTAAATAACTTTTCCAAGACCAACCATCCAGTGAGCAGTGGAACCAGAACTCTACCTAACTCCAATCCCATTCTCTTTCCATTGGATCAAGATCTCAATTTTGCTATCAGATCTCAAGAGAATATGAGGACTGGGGTGTTCCTGTGGCCTCCGCCTGTGCATCTGCCCAGCCTGGCAAGACAGGCAAGAGTGGCCAGTCCCACAGGGAAAGGGGCAAACATGAGAGCTGGGCGGTGGGGAAGAAATGCCGTCTGCAGCCAGTTTCTCGAGTCTGAGACCAGCTAAGGCCATCTGTCAGTAACACCCTGAAGGACTAAAGCTCTAGAGTATTTGGAAAAAAATGTACATGAGAAAAACAGGCTAAAACAGAAGTGGGGAAGGGGATGAACTATTAATGTTTAGTCAAAATAAAGACTGATACAAGTTCCACCTGTCTACTGAAGGGTTTCCCTGCTTCCACTGAGTGACTCCATTTCCTTTTTCGTTGTTTGGAATGAAAAACAGCTTTGATTGTTTTATATCACATAATATAAATGGGTCCATTTTCCCATAGTTACAATGTTAGAAAGAAGACAGACCTGCAGGAACACTGTGACAATTTTACAATCCCTGATTCAATACAGGGTGGGGGTTAGGCTGCTGCCACCCGCCCTCAGGCAGCAACAGAGTGTGGGTGTCACCGGGGAGCCTCCACACTCACGGCATCGTACCGGGTAATTTCACTTGCAGACTGGTCCTCAGGCTGCATTTCCGAAGCATCACCATTGTTCAGGGATTCACTTAAGTTGGCAAGGGAGGTTACTACATTTGCCAGTGTGCCCAGAGCTCCCTGGCTTGTTTCAGCCTATTAAACACAAAATAAAAACATTAAAGATGAACCCAAACATACACACAAAAGGCTCTCAGGCCAATGAAGGTATAACGTTAGTTTAAAAACAGCTTCTATGGGGTGTGACCTTAACAGGGCAGCAGGGGGGAGATCTTTTCGGTGATAGAAGGGTTATGTGTCTTGATTGTGGTGGTAGTTACACAAATGTACACATAATAAGGTAATGCAACAAAAACAGACAAACTGGATGCCACCAAAATTTAAACTTTTGTGCTTTAAAAGATATTAAGAAAGTTAAATGGGACGCCTGGCTGGCTCAGTCAGTGGAATGTGCAGACTCTTGATTTTGGGGTTGTGAGTTAGAGCCCCACGTTGGGTGAAGAGATGGCTTAAAAATCTTAAAAAAAAAAAAAAAAAGCTATTAAGAAAGTAAAAAGACAACCCCCCCTTTCCACACACAAAAGAACCCACAGAATAGGAGGTATTTGCTTGCAAATCAATACATCTTAATAATGGTTTAGTAGCCAGACTAACTCTTACAGCTCAATAATAAAAAGACAAATGAGTTTTAAAAAAATGGGCCAAGGATTTAAGCAGGCATTTCTTCAAAAAGGATATACAACTGGCCAGTATGTACATGAAAGGATGTTCAACATCACTGGAAATGCAAATCAAAACCACAATGAGATACCATCTCACACCCAACAGGATGGTTATAACCAAGAAGACAATAATAAGAGGTGTTGGGAGGACGCGGAGAAAGTGGACCCTCACACACTGCTGGAGGGATGTAAAATGGTGCAGCCGATGTGGAAAATGGTCTGGCAACAACTCAAACAGTTTAAACACAGAGTTACCGTATGACCAGCCATTCCACTCCTAGGTACATACATAAGGGAAATCGAAATGTACCTCCACAAAAAACTTGTGTTTAAATGTTTGTAGCAGCACTATTCATAATAGACAAAAAGTAGAAACAACCCAAATGTTCATCAGCTGATGAATGGATAAATAAAATATGGTTGAGCCGTTCAATGGCTTAGTATCTGGCAATAAGAAAGAATAAAATGCTGAAAACATGCCACAACATGGATGAACCTCGAAAACATTATGTCAAGAAAAAGAAGTTAGTCACCAAAAGCCATATATTGTAAGATTCCCTTTATATGAAATGTCCAGAATTGACAAAACCATAGTCAGAAAGGAGAGTAGTGGTTGGCGGGGGCTGGAGTAGGGGGAGGGGGAATGAAAGCTTAATTGGTACAGGGTTTCTTTTTGGGGTGATGAAAATGTTCTAAAATCAGGCAGTGGTGATGGTTGTACAGCCTTGTGAATATACTAAAACCACTGAACTGCGCAGAGAAAGTGTGAGTTTTCTGGTAAATGAATTGTATCTCAATAAAAAAAGAGGAAAGCCAAAGACGTATAGACACAAGTGCCTGTTGTGTCTAGATCATGAAAGTGAAAAACTAGAACAGTGGAAGAGACCCTAAGCACAGCACTGCTTCATAAATCCCAGAACCACCATGGAACAGAACATGGTACAGCTGCTAAAAGATGTGGGCCATCAAAGACGGAGGGACACATGGGAGGAATGGGAGTGAAGTGATAAAAGACAAAGACCAGGTGGCCCACACCGTGAGGGTGTCGCGTCCTGAGTGTTGCACAGCGCGGCAGGCCTGCTGCATAAATGGCCGGGGGCGCCCGCAGAAAGGTGGCATGGGATCTCTGTGAGACTCTGTATTTAGTCCAAGCACACTGTTTTGAATTAAAAAAAAAAAAAAGAAAGAAAGAAAAAAAATTTTTTTTTTTAATTTATTTATTTGTCAGAGAGAGGGAGAGTGAGCACAGGCAGACAGAGTGGCAGGCAGAGGCAGAGGGAGAAGCAGGCTCCCTGCTGATCAAGGAGCCCGATGTGGGACTCGATCCCAGGACTCTGGGATCATGACCTGAGCCGAAGGCAGCCGCTTAACCAACTGAGCCACCCAGGCGTCCCACTGTTTTGAATTTTTAATGATTTCAAAGTCGATGGTTGAAACACAGCTTCCGAAAAGAGCTATCTTTAGGTGCTCTGTCTCTATCCTATCATTCATAACAACCTCCTGGGGTGGGTCTGGTCACTTCCACAGCACAGAGGCAGGTACGGGGTGGAGGACGTGTCTGACTCTGGAGCAGCTTTCTCTTCACTACTACTTACATAGCACACGGTGTCTGTCATTCTCTTCCATCCAGTGATCACGACTAACTCCTCACTTAAGGAGAGCTCCCTGCACGCTGCCAGCCTCAGGAAAGTAACTTACTCCAGTTCCCCCGCGCCCCTGTGTGGCGGTACCAAGGAAAGCACAGATAGAGGAAAGAGGGCGCATGGCTATCGAGAGCAGCTATCAAGAGCGGCGCTGGGCTCTGGACCCAGGACCAGCTGACTCCGGAGTCTCCCAGTTCTTAGCCTGTTTCTGCATGGATGGCACAGCAGAAGAGCTGCTGTGAAATCCTTTGGTAATTAGGTCTTAAGGTTATTCGGGCCTTCCTTTCAGGCTTCTGGTTTCCTTCTACCCCTTGTGGCATCCATCACTGTCCTGAGTGTCAATGTGACAGCAGCAAACCAGGTGTGATGGCCATGTCGCACGCAGCACCAGCACCCAAAGACAGGAAGCTCAAGGCCCAGCGTCAGGACCACAGGACGGAGGGCCCTCACTGATGCCCTTCTTTCCCAAGACAGGCTGTTCCTCACGTACTGAGTAGGCACAGCGACGTGCTCGTGAATGGACTGGAAGGAAGCCAGCGGGTAGGGCCGCTCTGGCTCTCAGGCAGTGAGCAGCTCTGCCAGCACTGTTACCAAGTCCCTCCTTTTAGAGAAGGAATACTGGAACTCAGCCATGGCCTGCTGCTACTTCATCATTATTGGGTCACACCAGGAAGAAGATGAGAAATATAATCCATTTTCTTGCCTGGATAAAACCCCTGTCCTTCGTTATCTTCATGGGGATTAGCCAGCCATCTCTCTCCTGGATAGACAAACACCTCTGTTCACAACACGTTAAATTCCCTGTGGCTGATTTGTTCTTAGTTTTGCAATTGTCAGAATCCTGCCTGAACTTCCTCCTGCAGATCAACTAATTAAAAAGAATGGGGTGGGGTGTGTGTGTGTGGATAACGTAACACTGTGTGTCAACCATACGTCTATTAAAAAAAAAAAAAAAAAAAGAGGAACTAGGGGCTTTTGCAAAAGGCCGTCATGTGTACTGGGATGGGGTGGGGGTGGTTATCGAGAGGAGAGCCACTGAGTTTTCACCAAACTGAAGTCTAGACCCTGACATGTAATAATGACTGTAACCAGCCAGCCCTGAGTTTCTGAAAAGCTGTCAACATTACTAAAACAAACCACAGGATGGCTATATAAGAAGAAATAAACAGAGATGCAAAAGGCCAACCTTGCAAGGTAGTCTCAGAAGCCAAGAAGAAGGGAGGGGCACACATTCAGAGAAGCAGTCTGCACTGCAACATAGAGGTGGAGGAGAGAGTAAGTAGAGAACATCACCTTGGAATCCGTGGCCAGGAGAACTGTACCATCCTCACGTATCAGAGGCTGTTGGATGTTCACAAGCATCCCTGGATCAAGAAGACCTGTTTGTCTATTTAAGACATAAAGAAACCCAGAGTAGCTTCCAACATTTAATACACAGTATGATCACACTGCATTGCCCCTTCCCTTCTACAGCTGCAAAGCTGCCTGAATAGCAGAAAAGCTCTAACTCGACTCGGTTATCGAGTGACTGAACCATCACTCCTTCTCATAGAATGAGATGAGCACAAAGCTGGGCCTACAGCCTGAGATAGGATGCCACACAGATACACATCCCCTTGGCTTCCACGCTGACCACAGACTGTAGCTGCTTTGTTAAATAAAGCCAATGTGATCTTCAGAATATCACCAAGAATTCTCAACTCTAGTTCTCGGTAGGATACAGTTTGGATTTCTTGTTTTCCCTTTCTGTAATGAAGTTCAACAGATTACATGGAAAAAAAAAAAAAGACATAGATGTCAACTTGTGTTTACTCTTGACATTATTTGGGACTACCCTGGGACTTGGGCCTTTTGTCTATACTGCAGAAAAACCCCATCTTGAATTGCAGAGCAACATATGAATAACTACAGGACATAACCTGAGACCCCCCAGGCAGGAGAAAAACCCCATCTTCAGGTCCGTCCACAGGTATGACTGGAGCAGCTCCAAAAAGGGTGGGATGAGGCAAGACAAGGCTGAAGGCTGGGACAGTGGGGAGGGAGCCACATAAGCTCCTTCCAAGGAACATCCATGCCTCCTCTGATCAGCTCAAAGGTTGACGGTAGTGTTGCCCTTTGTCAAAACAGAAACTGACCTTGCTCCATCTTTATCTGCCACAAACGTGGGAGTGGCTATCAGAGGACTTCTCAGGTCCTTCCGGATATAGATTTTCTCAGTTGAAGCAGCACAATTGCTTGGTTTCTCCCGTTGTACATCAAAGGGCTTCCGTTCACTCTGCACAGCTTAAATCACAACATAAATATTCATGTTTACATCCTTCATAGTAAAGTCTTCCTTAGTAAGTCTGCTACTATAGGGATAAGCTCCGGTGCTAGACACATCCAGCTCAATTTTCAGAGGATTTTTTTAGCCAAAGGGAAGAAAAGCTCAAAGCCAAACAAGGCCACTCTAAGTCTAAAGAGTGCAAACTCACTGCCTGCTAAGAAACTTCAGCATGGCCTTGTGGGGGGTCCACACGGAGCCCTCTGGGTTTTCACTTTTTGCTGCTCACAAAAGGCACTTTCCAGGAAGGGAAATCTTTTACCCATCTTTAAGTGGGCCCTTAACAGAGAGCTTGTCCAGGGCCACATGTCATAGAGAGCCATTCTAATGTCCAATTCAAGCCTGCATGGCTTCTGCAAATTGTTTAATGGGGTGTCAGCTTTCTGTAACACTAGCAGTCTCTCCCTCCAGCAATCTGGTCTGAGAGAGCTATATGGGCCAGAAACAACTGAAGGAAATAAAGATCTTTTTTAAAAGAAAGGATGAACCCCAGATCCAATATGTAAGAAAGCTAAGGTGTCCTATTTAGACAAGGACACTATGGCTGAGAGAGGTGCCATGTCTTTCCCACGCCTCACAGCTCCGAAGTGGCAGAGCTGGGGTTTGATACTCCAAAGCCTGTGTTCACCCCACTGTGCTGAGCTGCACGCCAAGTTATCTGGGGGAGGCTTCCACACACATCATGGGGAATGGCCAATCGCAGCAGCATGGGTGCTGGACCACCTAGCTGACCGAGAAGGGAAACAACAGGAAGCTTCAGTGGATGTTTTCCTCTTAGAGTATTTTAAAGCCAGGTATAGAAATCTCGCTTCCTCCAACTAGCTAACTCAAGTGGCTTGCTCACACAGTTACTCACATTCCATCTTCATGCCCATCTCTAAGCATTTTTTCAGCCGGCAAAACTGACAGCGGTTCCGGTGGTGTTTGTTGATGATACAGTCTTGGTTGCTCCGGCAGCTATAGGTCAGATTTTTCCTTACACTCCTTTTGAAGAAACCTTTGCAACCTTCACAACTAACAGCCCCATAGTGACGGCCTAAAAGGAGAAAGAGTGTGTGAAACATCACCAAGAGAAGAGGTGGTCCATCAAAGGCCTGTTTCTAAGGGAAGGCCATCAAAGTGACCAGGGCATGGTATCCGGTGCGGGCAGCCATGGGACAACCACGAGCCTGAGCATGAAGCACGGCACTTAGGTCTTCCCCTAATTTTCCTATAATCTTTAAAGTAGCCCTGTGACATCATGATAGAAAAACAGAAGCTCCGATAGGTTACATGACAGCTGGCAAATGGCATGATCTTAATGCTTTCAGTACACAAAGGACCTAACATGCAGCAGCAGCTCCCGGAGGATGGCTGAGCTGTACTGCCTATCATGCACACCTGGTCCTGGCCCCACAGAGCCGGGCTCCTGAAGCCTCCCAGTGCTCCTGTCCCGCCAACGGTGGCACGTTATCATTAGCATGCATGTGCTGTTCAAGCACCCAGGGTCTGACTCCTCCCTTTACTCACTCGGTGTGAGTCAGGTCCTGGGCCCTAGACCTACTCTGGGGGAAGTGCAGGGGCTGTGGTTATGTAGGCCCAAGGTGAGGGAAGGGTACATGCCATGTGGCTCACTTTGGTTAGGTATTCAGACTCTTTTGGAAACACAGTTCTAGAAATACATTTATTACATACAGTTCTTTTTTTCTAATCTGTACTTTGGTGTCTCTAACTTCTAATGACCAATGACATTAAAAAGAGCCCCCTACCTCAGAGCACCCTCCCAAATACACCAAGTGCTTCCACACGCATCACCCCGCCTTTGTTCCCAGCTGGCACAGAAACATGGATAAGCTCTCCTGGTTTGATCTTCTGTAACCCAATATCATAGCTACATTGCTAAGAAACATTTTACCGGATCATCACTGATGGCAGCTACTGAGCATTCCACTGTCCTGAACTCTAGCATGCAGAGCCATTCCCCAAGTATGTACTTGGAGGGTCTCAATTTTGTGTCTTTTTTTTTTTTTTTTAAAGATTTTATTTATTTATTTGACACAGAGAGAGAGAGAGATCACAAGTAGGCAGAGAAGCAGACAGAGAGAGAGAGAGGGAAGCAGGCCCCCTGCTGAGCAGGGAGCCCGATGCAGGACTTGATCCCAGGACCCTGGGATCATGACCTGAGCCGAAGGCAGAGGCTTAACCCACTGAGCCACCCAGGCACCCTCAATTTTGTGTCTTGAAGAGTAGTACTAATATTGCTGTGTAGACATCACTTTTCCTTCCTTGCAGTGTATTTCCTTAGCCTCTCTAGACCTTAGAGGGCTATGTATCAGATATTTACATACTACCAAGAAAGCAGTCATCTCTTTGGGGGTCTAATATCTGGAAACTGTGGCACTATAAGCCTATGACTAGGCCATTCCTTTAAGCCCAGAAGGGGACTGACAAATGGGGAAGCCAAGCAGATTCTGTGGCCTCATTCTTATGTCTATGCTTCATTCATTTGTTTAAAAGTCTGCAGAGTGCCTGTCCTGGCTGAGCAAGAAGCTAGGATATAGAGATGGAGGGGTCAGGCATGTTCTTGCTCTAACAAAAAGAGCCCATTCTGGTGTGGAAGTCGGGCCTGTAACAATTAATTGTAAGAGAATGTGACAAATGCTAGAGCTGTCTACACAAAGGATGACAAAGACACAGTCAACACTGGCTTCAGAGAAGGGGTGGGATGGGCTGGGTTTTGCCTTGTTCAAGATAGGAGTGGGAACAGAGGCAGGGCACCATGGAACAGCAAATGGTACCATGACTAGGAGGGGACTGGAGCTCCTGACTTCTGTGGATGTTTGTCCGGGCTGTCCTCCTAAGATGCTTGGTCCAACCTTCTGTTTGTTTGTTTTAACCAGGACCACAGAGTGTCCAAAGTTCCTGGGAATTCTGTGACTACAGAATAAAGTGGAACTAATCACAAAACTCAGGCCTGTTCCCACAGCACAGCTGGAAGAGCACCTTATTAAATCCTTCTCCACCCTGCGCTCACTTCGGTAGCACAGACACTAAATACTTCTCCATCCTTCCTGCCCGTCTCACCTACAGCACCCTGGCATTAGCAGGGTGAAGTCTGAACTTCTGGGACAAACATCTTCTCCAGTCTCCTTTCACTCACATCCTAAATCACATAAGTCCAGGAGTTCTTCCCCAAAGACACCATGGGTGTGGACAGTAACTTCACCAGGCCCTGGCTCCACCAGCCGGAACGTCCTTCTGCTTTACCCACAAATTCAACCTTTAAGCCTCACAGAATTTGACTGCCACTGGGGGACCTTGCCTGACCCTGAGGCTCTAGCCAGAATCTCATGCTCTCACCTCCTTCATTACAGTAGTTACCACACTGGGTTATAGTGAGCAGATGATAGAGAAAGTTAGGATGAAGAAGAGAGAGATAACACATGTTGTGAAATAGCAAAGCATTGTGCTAATACTACCCCCAAAGAGATGACTGCTTTCTTGGTAGTATGTAAATATCTGATACATAGCCCAGATTTATAAGTCACAGAAACAGTGTCTTGACTCCTCCTTTTGATTCTAATAATCTGACAAACTTATTTGTATCACTATCCTGCTCAGAAAAGTGGACTTCATGTTTTAAAACCTACAAACCTACAGAAAATGTTCTCTAATAATCCTCCAACCTCTTGGAGTTCATGATGTTGGACCATGATGTGTGCCCAGCAAAACCTAGGGTTACTTACCAGAGGCTTTGTCGCCACAGACCACACAGTATTCTACTACCTGCGGCCGCTGGACATCGGCCTTACCCAGCAAGCGCTCCACAGAAGCAGAGTCCGTGACGATCTAAGAAGAATCCAGAAACAAGCAAAGTGCTATTAAAAACCAGATCGTAAAAAAAAACTAATGTTTAACTATAAATTCCTAATCTTGAGTTTCTAAGCAGGAAAACCCTGGGCAGAACTGGGAAAATCCCACTTGACAACTTAGTGACATTAAGAATGGCCCTGTTGCTCCCCTAGACTGCACCCCTTCAGTGGTGATGATAGCGGCGGGCGTCGGGGGGAGGGTATGTGTCCAAGGTTAGGCACTGGATTTCACTCACATACTCTCCCATCTGGCTAACATAACCCGATGTCCAGGATCGGGGGCCATGTGGAGAAGCACATGCAGTGCTCTGACATGAACGTACTGCAGGTCTTTCTGGCTCCTTCTCTATTCCTGTGAAACAGCTTGGAATGTATGCAAAGAGGTATATTTGGCAGAGAAATAATCAAGCTTTTTTTTTTTTTTTAAATTTTACTTGTCAGAGAGAGCGAGAGAGCGAGCACAGGCAGACAGAGTGGCAGGCAGAGGCAGAGGGAGAAGCAGGCTCCCGCCGAGCAAGGAGCCCGATGTGGGACTCAATCCCAGGATGCTGGGATCATGACCTGAGCCGAAGGCAGCCGCTCAACCAATGAGCCACCCAGGCGTCCCGAAATAATCAAGCTTTATTAATTAATATACTAGGTCTCTCCTTGAGGCAGCTGGGAGTAGAAAGACTAGAAACAGGCGACCTCTGAAACCTGTTATTTCTCCTTCACTTGCAGGTGACTTTCTAGGTGACAGTGTTACTCACCTGGAGGAATACTGTAACTGCCACAAATATAAGAAAGTAAAAAATTGCTGTTTAAATAATGTACCAACAAGAACCCTCATGATGGGTGATGGGAATATATATAGAAATTACTATGTAGAATGACCTCTTATAAAACATGCAACAAAAATCAACAGCCACCTTCTCATGAACAAGGAGAAGTCTAAAAAAGCAGGGAGCAACTTTAATTTCAGTTGATCAGAATGTACTCTGGGAAAGGAGGCAGTATGAAGAGTCTCAGAAGTGCAGTTCTGAAAGCTGAACATCACTTGTGTTCTGAACCCAGTTCTATCAGAAGAAAAAAAAAATCCTTCCCTTATTTTTCTCCATAGTAGAAAGTCCCTCCCCACTCAAAACACATGGATTCTTAGCAGCATTATTCACAAGAGCCAAAAGGTAGAAGCACCTCAAACATCCAACAACAGATGACTACATAAAGTGTGGTCTCTACATACAATGGAATATTATTTAGCCTTAAAAAAGAAGGAAATTCTGACATAGGCTACAAGATGGATGAACCTTGAGGACATTATGCTCAGTGAAATAAACCAACTGCAAAAGAAAAAATATTGTAGGACTCCACTTATGTGAGGTCCCTAGAATAACCAAAGTAATAAAGACAGAAAGTAGGATGATGGCTGCCAGGGCTGGGGGAAAGGAGAGACCCAGAGTTCACAGGAGCAAGTAAGGACAGAATGAAGAGCTAGGACCATGCTTGACGACCTGGAAAAGATGAAGTGAGATTTAGGAACAAGTCAGTCCCCATCTGGCTGCGGCCAGCCCTAGGTGGGGCCCCTAAAATATCAGGGGCCAAGAACTGCCACTGTCCAGCCTTAGGTTAGTTAGAGCATTCTCCAGTGGCCTTAGTACCAGCTTGCTCAGGCCAGTCTCCTGTGGGCCATGGACTGTCCTGGCTCAACTTCCACCCCATCTGAACACTGCAGCTGGCTGCCTCCTGGGCCTTGCCACTCACTTGCTGTTTTTTTTTTTACATTAGCCAAAGCAGCAACCTGATGCACTTGTAGGTCCTCGAAGGACCTTCTAGAGATGGACTTGGCCTTCAAGGCAGAGGAGGAGTCAGAAACAAGTTTGGCAGCAGAAGTGCTGAAACAACACTAAAACTGAAATAACAAAAAGCCTGTCAACAGCCTTACCTGGATCCTGCCAGGGACGAGGTTGTCCGAGGTGGTGAATATGAGCTGCTTGGCACTGGATGTCTCCGGGGAAGCCAGGATCACCTTCCCAGTTCCAGCTCCATCTGGGCTGGTCAGGATGAACTGCTGCTTGGGGGATCCGGAGGCGTCCACTGCGGTGACTATCTGGATCTTCTGTCCTGTCTGCTGGTCTGTCACAATCTACAAGACACAACATGGAGGCTGCTCTCATGGAGTATCTATCATGTGACTCGTGTACTTACAGGTGCTGCTCAGAGTGGTGACTGCCCAACGCCGTCCTGGAGTCAAGCTGGTCCAAGATGTAGTTTCACCAGTGCACGGTGAAATGAGAAAAATGAAACACAATCGTGAGCTTTTCAGAAACTTAATTTTTATGGAGCTAATTTTATTTTAGGATGATATCGTTCCTACTATTTTTAATTAAAATGTCCTTAGGGGCAATGGTGGGGTCCTAGATGAAGGTGGTCAAAAGATACAAACTTTCAGTTTTAAGATTAAAAAGGGTACTGGGGGGATGCCTGGGTGGCTCAGTTGGTTGGGAGGCTGCCTTCGGCTCGGGTCATGATCCCAGTGTCCTGGGATTGAGTCCCACATCGGGCTCCTTGCTCGGTGGGGAGCCTGCTTCTCCCTCTGCCTCTGCCTGCCACTCTGTCTGCTTGTGCTTGCTCTCTCCCTCTCTCTCTGACAAATAAATAAATTTAAAAAAAATCTTTAAAAAGGGTACTGGGATGTGATGTACAGCATGGCGACTGTAGCGAACTTTGCTGTGTGGTACATCCAAAAGTTGTGAAGAAGGTAGATCTTAAGAGTTCTCATCACAAGGAATAAGCCATTTTTTCTTTTTTTTTTTTTTTAATCTATATGAGACGATGGATGTTAACGAAACTTAAAATGGCCATCATTTCATAATATAGGTAAGTCATTAGGCTGTACATCTTGAACTTATACAGTGTTGTGTGTCAATTATAGCTCAGTAAAACTGGAAAAAGCAAAGCCCTTCTTTTATGAAATGGAGATAATAACAGTAGGTAAGTTTAACTTAAAAAAAAAAAGAAAGAAAGAAAGAAAGAAAGAAAGAAAGAAAGAAAGAGCCTTGTTCCAGGCATAAAGTCCAGAGAAGTCGTGACCCTGACTCCTCCAGAGGCTCCCACCATTCACTGTTCAGGGGGGCCAGCTGTCAGACATTTTATGCCTCTTTCCAGAGTCCCTGCCTAACTGCATCAGTTACAATCGAAATAGTTGCTACAGCAAGAGGGACTTGTCATTTCTGCTCAAGAAATTCTCTGAAGCTGTTCTTCCCTGTCCTGCCTTCCTCAAGGCTAAGTGCCCAGCTTTGGAGCACTGCCCACCTTCTTCCTGGGGCACCAGCAGGCCCTCACAGCAAATAGGATTTTGGGGGCTGCTGTGGGTGGGCCTTGGTCAGGGGGAGAGGTACTACATCTCTGGCTGAAACTCCCTTTCCTCTACAATATTTACCGGTAGGTGTGGTATCCGTGCTACATCTTGATAGATGCTGACTTGTGACATAGCATTCCAAAGTTCAGAAAGCAAACTCACAAAGACTCTAGCACAACAGCTCTGCCAACTATCCAATATGGAAAACCAGACAATGCTGGTTGGTTCAAAAGAAAATGACAAATATCCAATCACTTAATTATGTTTATTTAGAGTATCCACTATATGTCAAGCTCTGTTCTTTGTACTAGGGAGACGGACATGAACACAACAGAGCTCCTACCTCGTGGAGTTAACCTTATATAGGGGGAAACAGACCATGAACACTGATATTGCAGAGTATCAGTCATAGCAGGTATCATAAAGAAAACCAAAAAGCAGAGTAAAGAGACAAAGCATGTCAAGGGGAAGGAGGACTGCTTTAGAAAGAAAGAGCTCTCCCATGGGGGTGATGTAGAGCAAAGACCTGGATGAAGCAAGAGAGGAAGCCATGCAAATATGTGGCAAAGTATGTTACAAGGCTGAGGGCACAGCAAGTTCAAGACCAGAAAGAAGAGCAGACTGGGGACAGAAGATACACGAACAAATCCTTAGCTGATAGTGGGGCATGAATCCCAGCATACCATCATTTGCTACTGAAAGGTCGAAAGATCTTGAAGGCTGAAGAAGAACAGATTTAGTGAATGAAAGGAAGTACTTTTCATTGTTACAACCCGTGGCATACATACCCAGAGTTCCCTGGAAAAGTAAAACATGAGACAGAGGGGCACCTGGGTGGCTCAGTGGGTTGGACCTCTGCCTTTGGCTCAGGTCATGATCTCAGGGTCTTGGGATCGAGCCCTGCATCAGGCTCTCTGCTCAGCAGGAAGCCTGCTTCCCCCCCCCCTCTGCCTGCTTCTCTACCTACTTGTGATCTCTGTCAAATAAATAAATAAAATCTCAAAAACAAAACAAAACAAAAAAAACCCAACCAAAAAACAAACCCAACACGAGACAGAAAACTTTATAAGAATTCTCTTTTAAAACTTTCCCACCCACTGCTGAACTGAAAGACTGCAGACAGGCTGGCTAACACACACACTTCTCTCAGCTGCCACAGAAGGCACTCCTTCCTTTGTTAAAAAGAGAACAAGCAGGCCTTTTTTAAAATTTAATTTAATTTAATTTATTTATTTGTCAGAGAAAGAGAGAGAGCAAGCACAGGCAGACAGAGTGGCAGGCAGAGGCAGAGGGAGAAGCAGGCTTCCTGCTGAGCAAGGAGCCCGATGTGGGACTCGATCCCAGGACGCCAATGTGGGACTCGATCCCGATGTGGGACTCGATCCCAGCCGCTTAACCAACTGAGCCACCCAGGCGTCCCTAGAGAATAAGCAGGCCTTTGAAAGGCCCTTATAACCTTGAGATCTTGGAGTAAAATGTCTGACTTCCTTTTCATGTCTACCAAAATTTATCTCCTTCCTAAATTACTTTCCCTGTTAAATAATGAAATAGTCATGTGATTTGAAAGGGTCTTCAGTCACCAGCTATAACCAAGGCAAGGCTAGAAGTCCTTCACGTGTTCAGAGGTGACACACTCTGCACCTGAGTACACACAGTTACTGTCATGTCACCACCTTTGATGCTATTCCCCAGGCCTCTTGGTCGAGGTACGGCAGGTATGGGGCTGGGGCAGGGGTGGGAGGTAGGAGTGACTGGGTCTAGACAGGGAATAGTGGGGCTATATGTAACATATCATATGTAACAATCTGAGTGTGGCTCAGATTAATTTTTTCTTTTTTCCCTTAAAGACTCAGGCTCACAAAAGCCAAGGGTGACCCTTAGGTAAACAAAGGCCTTGCTGATAAGTATCAGCAGACAGATACCTGTTTAATGAGACCAAGGAAACATCAAATTGAGGATGTATCCAGACTTATTAAATCTCCCATGGAGGGATGGCAAAGAGGTGTTGTTGGTAGAATCATGTTCCCTCAAAAAAGATGGTTACATCTAACCCCCAGGGCCTGCAAATGTGACCTTATTTGGAAATAGGACTTTGCAGTGTGATCAAGTTAAGATAAGTCCATATTGGATGAGGGTGGGCCCCAAATCCCGTGACTCGTGTCCTCACTAGCAGGCCTGTGATGACAGAGGCAGAGAGGAGTGTTGCGGCTGTAGGTAAAGAGCACTGAGGACTTTTGGTCACTACCAGAAGCTAGGAAGGAAGGCACAGAGGGATGCTTCCCTAGAACCTTACAGAGAGCATGCCCCAAGCAAATACCTGGATTTGGGGCTTCTGGGCTCCAGAACTGCAAGAAAATAAATTTCTGTTTTAAGGCCCCAAGTTTGTGGTAATCTGTTATGGCAGCCCTAGGAAATGAACGTAAGAGGCAAACTTTATTTAATCTCTTCACTTGGAACAAATGTTCATACTTTCTGCTTGCATGCCTTGTTTTTCTGTGACTTTTTTTTTTTTTTTTAAAAAGAGAGAGTGAGCAGGGAGGAGGCACAGAAGGAGAGGGAGAGAGAGAATCTTAAGTAGGCTCCATGTTTAGCATGGAGCCTGACACAGTGTTTGATCCATGACCCCCGAGACCATGACCTGATCTAAGAATTGGGACGTTTCACTGACTGAGCAACCCAGGTGCCTCTCTGTGACTCTTGAGGCCTTCCAAGCCTGCCGACACACAGTACTGCTACAACTTGTTTTGAAAAGGTATTATTTGTTCCAGTGTGACTGATATTACCGAATATTCTGTGCATAATATAAATCTTGTGTTTATGCAGGATTTCTCCTGAGAAATAGCAGACACACAGAAAATGACCCCCAGGTGAGCAATATGGGGAATAGGCAGCTCAGTGCACATGGTGTTGCAGCTTTCCCTGATTTCAGATCACTCACTCACCGTAACTCGGGAGCTACAATCCTCTCACATTCCCTCCACAAGCAAGCTTCAGGTCTCTTTCAAGGAAAAGTGCCATATTTATTGTCATTATGTATTTCTTAACCATTTAATGTATGTAAAACTGCAATTTAAGTCAAATTAAATTCATACTTGCTTTTTAATGTGTCACCAACAATTTTTCAGTGTTATGCCACCAACCCCATATAGCCCCATAAGCCCTGTAGTTTCCACTGCAGAATTTTTTTTCCCCCACTGCAGAATTTTGCATAGTATGGGAATTTTTAGGAACAGGTGTATCACATTATAGCACATTATAGCAGAGCTGACTACATACTCTACCAGCCTAAGGCCCTCCCTACTTCCACCCCAAAAACATTTTTTTTAAAATTTATTTATTTGTCAGAGAGAGAGGGAGAGAGAGAGAGTGAGCACAGGCAGACAGAGTGGCAGGCAGAGGCAGAGGGAGAAGCAGGCTCCCTGCCGAGCAAGGAGCCTGATGTGGGACTCGATCCCAGGACGCTGGAATCATGACCTGAGCCGAAGGCAGCTGCTTAACCAACTGAGCCACCCAGGCGTCCCTACCCCAAAAACATCTTAATGTGACCTGACTTACTGCCATTCTCCTCCACTCTCTGTTCCAGCCAAGCTGGGCTCATCATTCGTGTTGTAAAGGAGAGTCTGCAAATGGACAGCCTGAAGGCAAAAAACAGTCATTGTATAACTTTCGCTTGACCTCCCAGAGTTTAAAATTTAAAAAACTGGTTGCCAGTACTTGAGGATAGAGTATTTACCATAAAAATCAGATTTACAGTTCTTGTGACAAGCTGGAAGCTGTCCCCACCCTGGCCCCAAGTTCCCCTGTGATTATCAACTGGCTGTTTGTGGCTGTCCCTTTGGATGGGGCACAGGCTCTCTGTTTGGCCCTAATTCCCACCCTGCCCACCTTCTCTACTGCCACCTGGTTCTGTAAACACAGGTCTGTGATCCTGAAATGCGGCTTTGCAGCCAGAGCTATGAATGGAATGCTCATTCTACTGCTTCCCAACTGGGTCACCGTGGAACAGGTATATGAGCTTTCTGAGGCTGTTTTCATATCTATAAAAAAAGGATTACTAGGAAAGTGAAACGATATGTTTGAAGGCAGTTGGTACACGACCCAGAACGTAAGAGGAGCTCGATAAAAATATTTCCTGCTCTAAGCTCTCACACACTTCTCTCTCCTCACTGGGAAGCCTTGTCTTACCACTTTCATCTCATCGAATCTCTCCCTCTGACTTGGGCTCATTCACTCACTCATTCATTCCTCAAATGCTTACAAAGTGTCTACTCTATGCTGGCCACTTTGCTAGATTACAGGCATTATGGAGATGGCTCCTGCTCTCATGAAGCTTCTATTTTAGTGGAAAAGTGGCAAAAAACAAGTAAACAGAACAGCCAGTGAACAATTTGTGGTAAGTGTTATAAGGGAAAAGATCTGGCCAGAGTAGGAGAGAGTAACATAAGCACTTAACTTTTTAGACAGAGAGATCAAGGAAGACTTCTGTATTAAGGTGGCATTTAACATAGGATTCAAGGCTAAGAAGGGAGTTAGAAAAAGGTTTAGGGAAAAGTGTGTTCCAAGTAATGGGAAATGTTCTGGGATATGGAAAGTCCTAAGAGGAAGGAACTCTTAGAACTGACATCAGGCCTATGGACAATGAAGAGTGGCCCAGGAGCCTAGGGAGGGAGGTGGGCTGGCCCTGGTGGAAGTCAGGATTTCTTCCAAGTACAAGGGGAGCCACTCAGGGGTTTTGCCCTCCTAAATAAGGGTCTTCAGGTTTCTTATGCTATTTTATATCTATCTTATAGATATATATATCTATATATTGTATTGTATGGAATATACTATTCTATACAAACACATACATTTTTAAATATATAAATACATATAAAATTTGTCACACTGTTCCAAGTCAATGTATATTAAAGCATAAGAAAGGACAACAGAAGAGATAATTAAAAGTAAAGGCAAAGAAAATCTGTTAAAAATTTTTTTGACCTATGCAAAGAGGTATATGAATCTTTTACTCAAATATAAATTTCAATTCATGGTTAGTGCTGCTCACAGGCAAAGATCAAACAAATATATTCTCCATTCAGCCTCACTAACTCAATCCCTAGAACGTTTATGTAGATAAAATATTTGACAAAGCTTTCCTCTTCGAATAATACAAAACAGTGTTTTCTAAATACATTTAGGACTTGAAGTGAGGGAATGATGGACTTTGCATTTTAAATAGATATTCTTGGATGCTGGATGGAAAAAATAAAGAACAAAAAAAGTGGAAGCTGAGAGACTGTTCGGATGTCCCTGGAGGAGCCAGGTGGGATCTGAAAATGGGGGCTATGGGTCTGGAGAGCAGAGGACCACTGCACGATGCATACCGGAGGAGAAGTGACAGCACATGCAGGTGGGTACAGAAGTGAGGAGTGAAGAATGAAGAGCCAGGAATGACTATTGGGTTTCTAACCTGAACAATGAATGGCATGGTGGATGGAGCAAGGGTTGACAGGAATTCAGAGATCTGTTTTTGGCCTGGCAAATATGAGATGCGTAAGTAGATATGTTAAGTAAAATACCAGACAGATGAATGTGGAGCTCAAAGTATATTTCTGGTTTCAACTTCAATGTAAAGAGCTTAGAAGTTACCATTTCATCTTCACAACAAGAAAAAGCAAGACCAAGGTGCCTTGGTGGCTCATTCATTAAGCGTCTGCCTCTGGCTCAGGCCATGACCCCAGAGTTCTGGGATTGAGCCCCGCATCTGGCTCCCTGCTCAGCGGGAAGCCTGCTTCCCCCTCTCCCATTCCCTGAGCTTGTGTTTCCTCTCTCACTGTGTCTGTCAAATAAATAAATAAAATCTTAAAAAAAAAAAAAAGGCAAGATAAATGGAAAATCATTGACTTCCCTTGGACTTATCAGAGAACTTGAGTGTGCAGGGCAAATCCATCCCCAAATCTGGAGAGGTGGGTTCACAAAGTCTGAGATCTGCTTAGGTGGAGCAGAAGTCAACCTGGAGGAACATTTAAAAGGTAATTACAACGAACTGCTGGAGACTTAGCACAGATTAGAAGAAACTCTTGGGGGGCCAAAGTCTTAGGAGGGTCAGGGGCTTTAGAGCTAGGAATCCCACTTGGTTCTTAAGGTGAAGAAATAAGAAAGATTCCCTGGTGGCTTTGGTAGGGGAAGGGGAAGAATTTCTGTAAAATGAACTCAAGGTTTCTTCTGTAAAATAAACACAGGCCTATTCTGCAGGGGAAAACACTTTACTTGAGTCTTATCCCACCTGGGGAAAGGGCATTTCTTCAACTCCAGGCCCTTTGGACCTTTCTATCTTAGAGAAGGGGGTGGGCAGTAAGGGAAATCAATATACACTTGTGAAGGTGAGAGCCTGCAATATGATTTATAAGAAATATATAATTGGTCATTCAGGTGATAAAAACATATTTTTCAGATATATATGGTCTTTACCTACAGTTCCTAAAAACGTTTTAAAGCCAAAAAAGTGAAACAAATGTCTTGTTATTAATGAAGGTGACTTTTGGGACCCCTCCCAAGGGCAAGGGCTAGTTGCCAGAAGGATCAACCATGTGATTAAAAGGTTAGAACTTTCAATATCCCCCCGCCTCCCAGGGGCCAGGGTATGGGGGAGGGGCTGGAGGTTGAATCTGCCAGTTGTCAGTTACTTAATCAACCATGCCTCTGTAATAAAACCTCCATAAAAACCTAAGAGAACAGCTTTTTGGCCCTTTACAGAAGGCTTCCATGCTTGGGGAACCATAACGCTTCCATGTGTCACCAAGCTGGCCTCAAGTTTCATGAGGACAGAAGCTCCCTTGTTTGGCACCTTGCCCAAGGTATTTTCATCTGGCTGGTGATCTGTATCCTTTAACAAACTGGTAAACATGAGTAAGTGCTTCCTTGAGTTCTGTGAGCTGCTATAGCAAATTAATTGAACCTAAGAAGGTCATGGGAACCTCCAATCTGTCACTGGTTGGTCAGAAGCTCAGCTAATAACCTGGGACTTGTGACTGGTGTCTGAGGTGAGAGTAGAGGTCAGTCTTACAGGGCTGAATTACTAGTCTGTAGAATCTGATGCTATTTCCATGCTGACAGTGTCAGAATTGCTTGGTGTTGTATATGTGGGACCCCCTCCAACCCCACCCCAAATTGGAACTGGGTCCTGGAACTCTTATAGGTAGCCCAGGGACACAGGTCCACTAAATACTGAGACTTCATCATACGGTGATTGAATGCTTCCCCTCCATGACACTTTACTACCCCACTAACAGGGCTCCAGTGTAACAGTGGATTACAGCTCCAAGATCTTCAAGACACACACTCTCTGAGGAGGAATATCCAAGAAGCCCAGAGTCAGGAGGAGAGACCGAGACAAAGACACCAGAGGAACCTGAAGCCTCTGGACCTACAGCCACAGCAAATGTCACACACAGTTCAACCCTAGCCAGATTAACATAAATCCTCATAGCAGAGGCTTATTTACTTTAGTTATTATCTAACAGCAGATACTGTCTGGTTTTAAAAAGAATATGTGCAAGAGATGTCAAAAGGCAAGAAAAACACAATCAGAAGAGACAAAACAAGCATCAGAATCAGACTCCAAAAGGACAAAAATCTTGGAATGACCAAACAAGAAACTTAAAATAGAAAGATCAATATGTTAAGGTCTCTAGAGGAAAAAGTACAACATGCAAGAACCGATGAGATATTTAAGATGGAAATTCTCAGGAAGCAGGCAATGTTGGAAATCAAAAATACACTAACAGAAATGAAGAATGCCTTGATGGACTGGTCAGGACACTGGATACAACCAAGGAAGAATTTGTAAGCATAAAGATAGGTCAAAAGAAACATCCCTACCTGAAATCCAAAGGGAAAAAGTAATGAGAGTAAACAAAACAAACAAACAAAAAAGCCAAACCAAGAGTATCCAAGAACTATGGGATAATTTCAAGATATAACATATGCATAACTGGAGTACCAGAAGGAAAATGAAGAAATATTTGAAATAACAGTGGCTGAGAACTTTAAAAAATTAATGACAAACACCAAAGCACTAATCTATGAAGCTCAGAAAACATCAAGCAGATTAAATACTAAAATACTACATCTAGACATATCCTACTTGTAAGACCAAATACAAACTAAAGATAAGAGGCTTAATTCTCCCTGTTGAAAATAAAGGAAGAAACTTCTTTCCCTTCTCCCTTTCTTTTTAGAACTCTTTCTCTGCCTTCTTCATTTGTATCTAAATCTTTATAATGGTTACATAAGCCTCTTGCCAGTCTCACAATTCAGGAATATTTTCTCTAGGATCTGGGAGCCATTATTTTGAAATGTAAACTTCAAGAGATAGCTCCCTTACCTCTTAGGCTTCTGGAACAGGAAGGACCTAATTTGGTGGGTACCTTACTCCTATATGCAACTACCTTCCATCATAAGGATTTAAGAAAATTTCCCCCACCTCCATCCCCAATAAAGCCAAATAACTAGCACAGGTGGGTCTCCACCATTTCCATGGTAAAATTAGGATCTGGAAAATATGCATGATGTATGGGTTTTACCTGCATGGCGATACAAACAAGTGAAATTCCTTCCTTTCTGTCTTTGCAATTTCTTAGAAGACTGCCTGTAAGGCATATCACATTCTGATTTAATGCTTATTAAAAAAAGAAAAGAAAAGAAAAAAAGCACTTGGCTGTCTCAGTCAGTGAAGTACGTAACTCTTAATCTTGATGTTGTGAGTTTAACCCTCACATTAGGTGTAGAGATTACTTAAAAAGTAAATCTTAGAAAGAAGCAAAGCAAAGAAAAAAACCCGGTTTTTTTTGGTCTCTTCTACCTTTACGGAGAGGTTTTCTAGGTTGGGAGAGATTTTGTTTAGTTATATTTCCTTAACATATTCAAGCCATAGAAAACCAAACCAAATACTGAAAGAAGGGGGGGTGACGGTAGGGGAAAGAGAAACACCTTACCTTCAGAGACACAAGGGTAAGATTCATTGCAGATTTCTTACAGAAACCACAATAAGCCAGAAGATAGCAAAATGAAAGAGTTCAAATGTTGAAAGAAACCTCCAAAGTAGAATTCTATATTTGACAAAAATATCCCTCAAAATTGGAGGAGAGTCCATCAGTGGATGAAGACTGGATAAACAAACTGTGGTATATCCATACAATGGGGTATTGTTCAGCCATGAAAAGGAATGAAGTACTGATTCATTCAACATCACAGATAAATGAACATTATGCTTACTGAAAGAAGCTAGACACAAATGTCACATATTATATGTATATGAAATGTCCAAAATTGGTAAATCCATAGAGACAAAATGTAGACTGCTGGTTGCCAGGAGCTAGAGGGAAGGAGGAACAGGGAGAAAGAACACAGAGAAACTGCTTAATGGATAAGGGGTTTTATTCTGGACTGATGGAAACGTTTTGGAACTAGACAAAGGTGGTGATTGTACAACACTGTGAATGTACTAAATGCCACTGGTGTTCACTTTAAAATGGTTAATTAAAAAAAAAAAAAAAAGATTTCATTTCTTTATTTGAGAGAGGGGGCAAGAAAGTAAGAGAGCATAAGTAGCAGGGAGGAGCAGAGGGAAAGGGATAAACAGACACCCAATGTGGAGCATGATCCCAGAACCCTGGGATCATGATCTGAGCCAAAGGCAGACACTTAACCAACTGGGCCACCCAGGCATCCCTAAAATAGTTAATTTTATGTCCTATTAATTTCGCTTAAAATAATTTAAAAACAACAAAAACAAAAAAATCAAGGAGAAATACTTTCTCAAACAAAAACTAAGAGAAGTCATCACCAGCAATCCTGCCTTGTAAGAAATGTTAAAAGCTTTTCTTCAGTTATTAAAGGTACAGGTTAGAGGGGCGCCTGGATGGCTCAGTGGGTTAAAGCCTCTGCCCTCAGCTCAGGTCATGATCTCGGGGTCCTGGTATCGAGCCCCACATTGGGCTCTCTGCTTGGTGGGGAACCTGATTCTTCCACTCTCTCTGCCTGCCTCCCTCCCTGCCTACCTGTGATCTCTGTCAAATAAATAAATAAAATCTTAAACAAACAAAAGGTATAGGTTAGAACTTGGATGTACATAAAGAATGGAAGAGCACCGTGGGAGTAAGTGAAAGTAAGACAAATCTTATTTTCTTATTCTTAATTGATCTAAAAAATAACTGTTCAAGTCAATAATAGTAACAATACACTGGGGGATTATAGCATGTGGATTAAGTGAAATGAATGACAGCAATGTCACAAGGGATGGGAGGAATTCGGAACACTGTTATAAGGAACCTATATTACATGTGAAACAATAGTATCATTTGAAGGTAGGCTTATAAAATGATTACTATAAACTTCTAGAGCAACAACTGGAAACATCTGTAAAGATGTGTATTTGATACATTAAGAGATAAAAGGGATCACAAAAATTGCTCAGTCAAAACCAGATAAGGCAGAAAAGCCTCTGGCAACAAAGAAAATAGTTACACACATGGTTGATATTAATCCAAATATATCCATAACCTCTTTAAATATGGATGGTCTGTAAGACTCATTTGCTTAAAAAAAGAAGACCCTACTATAAGTCATCAACAGGAAACCCTAGACACAGGCAGATCAAAAGCAAAGGCAAGGAGTAAGACTCCATGTTATCATTAATCAAAAGACACTTGGAGTAACTGAACTGAATTTAGAGATAAACAGACTTCAGAACAAGGAAAATATCAGGGATAAAGAGGGGCATTACATGATGATAAATGGGTCGATTCCCCAAAATACATAATAATCCTAAACATGTATGCACCTAACAACCAAGCTTCAAAATACATGCAGCAAAAAATGACAAAACTGCCAATGAGAAATGCAGAAATCAACAACTATGGTTGCAGATGTCATTGCTGACCTGTCAGCATGGTGGATGAAGCAGGCAGAAAATCAATAAGGATATAGTTGACTTGGACAGCACTATCAATCAACCTGATATAACTGACATTTATAAAGAAATAGATCTAACAAGAGCAGGGTACACATTATTCTCAAGCTTGTATGGAACATTCAATAAGACAGATCACATCCTGAGCCATAAAATACACCTCAAGATAAAATAGGAATCCATTCTTAGACCACAAAGGAATTAAACTAGATATTAAAGAGAAAAATAATTTTAAAAAATCCCCACATATTTAGAAATTAAACAACACACTTCTGAATAACACATGGGTCAAAGAAGTCTCAAGAAAAATTTAAAATGTTTTGAACCACATGGAGTTCACAGCAGAGGTCCTGGCCATAGATATCTATTTGGGAATCACTAGCATAAAATGACATTTAAGCCATGGGCTCAGAGAAAATACAGAGAGGAGAGAGTGAGCCTAGAATAGAGCCCTTGAGGGATTTCAACATTTAGCAGTCTGGCTGAGAAGGTGCAGCAAAGAACTACAGCCAATACTATAAAAGTTAGTCTAGAATTATTTCCCATTTTTATAAATTATTTCCTGTAAGCTTTCCAAATATTATTCCTCTTATTAAACAGATACTTAGCTGGCTGACTGATCTTGGTCATTTCAGAGCAATGGTTCTAGAAAAGCCTAAATTTTTTTTTGTTTTAAAGATTTTGTTTATTTGACAGACAGAAATCACAAGTAGGTAGAGAGGCAGGCAGAGAGAGAGGAGGAAGCAGGCTCCTTGCTGAGCAGAGAGCCCGATGCAGGGCTCGATCCCAGGACCCTGGGATCATGACCTGAGCCGAAGACAGAGGCTTTAACCCACTGAGCCACCCAGGCGCCCCTAGAAAAGCCTAAAATTTTAATATATGTATTTACACTTGGATGATAAAGTACATTTAATATAAAAGATAATCATAATAAAATTAGACATAATTTTCAAAAAGCCTATTGGATGAAAAAGTAAAGGAGGCAGAGTTATGGCGAAAGATGGGGAAAGAACACTTTCTTATGATTATATAAAATTTAGGTATCAGCTTGGATGCTCAAAAACAGAGTAATTTTTGTTTATTATATATTTATGGATGAATAAGTAACAGAAATGCAAAACATATGCAGCAGTGATATTTCACCTAGAGAACTAAAAAGATTAAACAGTATATACAGCATAATATATAGTTAAGTGTATGGGGAAATGGACACCCTCCTATTGGGCTGGTGAAAATAGAAGTTGGCACAACCTCTTTGAAAGTCAATCTGTCAGTGACTGTCAAAATTACACATGGACAACTCCGCTAACGTCATATTCAAAGGTGAAAAGCTGAAAGCTTTTCCTCCAATACCAGGAATAAGACAAAGATGTTTGCTGTTGCTGCTTTTATCCTACATAGTAGTAGAAATCCTAGACAGTGCTATTAGGCAAAGAAAATAAGTAAAAGGCATCCAAATTGAAAAGGAAGAGATGAAACTGTCAATATTTGCAAATGCCATGATATTATGCATAGAAAATCATAAAGACAAGGGGCGTCTGGGTGGCTCAGTCAGTTAAGTGTCTGACATTTGATCTCAGCTCAGGTCTTGATCTCAGGGTTGTGAGTTCAAGCCCAGCACTGAGCCTACAACAAGGAAAGAAGGGAGGGAGGGAAAGAAGGAGGAAGACAGAAAGACAAAAAGAAAGAAAACCCTAGAGACATCACCAAAAAACTGTTAGAGCTAATACGCAAATCTGGCAAAGTTGCAGGATACAAAGTCAATATACAAAAATCTGTTGTGCAGGGGCGCCTGAGTGGCTCAGCTGGTTGGGTGTCTGCCTTCTGCTCAAGCCAGGATCCCAGAGTCCTGGGATCAAGCCCCACCGGCATTGGGCTCCTTGCTCAGTAGGGAGCCTGCTTCTCCTCTCCCTCTGCCTGCTGCTCCCCCTGTTTGTGTTCTCTTTCTCTGTCAAATAAATGGATAAAATCTAAAAAAAAAAATTATATAAAAGAAATCTGTTGTTTTTATAAGACATTAATAAAAAACAATCACAAAGAGAAATTAAGAAAACAATCTTATTTACAATTAAATCAAAAAGAATAAAACACCTAGGAATAAATTTAACCAAGAAGGAAAAGACCTACACACTGAAAACTATAAGACATTAATATAAGAAACTGAAAACAAAAATAGAAAAATATTCTGTGCTCATAAGCTGAAAAGCTAATACTGTCAAAATGTCTATACTCTCCAAAGCAATCTACAGATTCAATGAAATTCCTATCAAAATTCCAATGGCATTTTTTTTCACAAAAATAGAACAAAGCAATCCTAAAATTTGTATGGAACCACAAAAGACAAATAGCTAAAGCAACCTTGAGAATAAAAGAACAAAACAAAACTGGAGGCATCACACTGCCTGATTTCAAAATATATTATAAAGCTATTATAGAGGCACCTGGGTGGCTCAGAGTTAAGCCTCTGCCTTCAGCTCAGGTCATAATCTCGGGGTCCTGGGATCAAGGCCCGCATCGGGCTCTCTGCTCAGCGGGAGCCTGCTTTCCCCTCCCTCTCTGCCTGCCTTTCTGCCTACTTGTGATCTCTCTCTCTGTGTCAAATAAATAAATAAAATCTTTAAAAAAAAAAAAAGCTATATAATCAAGACAGTATGGTATTGGCATAAAAAAAGAAATGCAGATGAATGGTAAAGAGCCCAGAAATAAATCCACACAAATATGGTTAATAATTTATGACAAAGGAGCCAAGGATATACCATGGAGAAAGGACAGCCTCTTCAATAAGTGAATGATATTGGGAAAACTGGACAGCTATGTACAGAAGAATGAAATGGGACGACTATTTTACACCATATAAGATAAACTCAAAATCAAAGGAAGACTTGGGGCGCCTGGGTGCTCAGTCGGTTAAGTGCCTGTCTCTTGGTTTTGACTCAGGTCATGATCTCTGGGTCATGAAACTGAGCCCCATGTTGGGTTCAGCACAGAGTCTGCATGGCATTCTCTCTCTCCCTCTCCCTCTGAGCCCAACCCCCACTCGCATTCTCTCTCTCAAAGTCTTAAAACAAAAAAAAAAAAAATCAAGGGAAGATTTGATTTTAAGACCTGAAACCATAAAGCTCCTAGAAGAAAACATAAAAAGACAGTAAACTTGACATCAGTTTTGGTGATCTGACACCAAAAGCAAAAATAAACAAGTGAAACTATATGAAACTAAAAAGCTTCTGCACAGCAAGGGAAACCATAAACAAAATGAAAAGACAATCTACTGAATGGGAGAAAATATCTGTAAATTATGTATCTGTTAAGGGTTAATATGCAAATTATATAAAAACTCAAACACCTCAACAGCAAAAAACAAACTGATTAAAAAATGGGCAGAGGACCTGAACAGATATTTTCCAAAAGAAGACAGAAAGTTGGCCAACAGGTATAGTCAATTCAGCTGCACTTAGGGTTATGTCCAATTTTATTGACAGCTCACAATGAAAAGATTTTAACTACATTCACCGTATATAAATTCATACCAAAGGGTTATCTTCCCCAGACAGACTAAAAGCTCAACACCAAGCATCTAATCTAGAAGACTTCTGTTCAAGGGACCTTACTGCATTGCATTCCAGCCGGGATAGCAGTGTCACCATGGGCCAAGCACCATGACATGGGGATAGCCCACTGTAAGGAATGGGGTGCTAGAATGGCCCTTAGGAAAAGAGAGATTCTTCTCATACCAATATGGGGGGAAAGGTGTACTCTCTTGATACATACATTAGCTACTGACGGTCTGCTGGGGGACTTTCTATGTTCTCATTTGCTCTCAGATGGTTGTGAGCCCAAGATGTATAGGCTATGATTAAATGCAGTAGGTCCTTTCCCAGAGTTGGGAGAGTTATGTAGGCAGAATTCTAACACATACCCCACAAAACAATAAAGGACCCATTTTCAAGTCACAATGAGCAAACAAGAACAAAATAAAAGAGAAAAAAATAGTTTAGCTACAGAGTTCGTAATTCTGAGAGCCCATTACTTCTGAATTTCCAAACACTCAGATACATGTTTCCTACTGGTGTGAAGTTAAAATGACTTATATGAGTGTCAGTATTTATGATAAAATATTATGCAGTACAGACATAATGGGAATATAATCTTTAACTTCTTTCATTTTACTTACTAGAGCTCTTCTATGTTTAGTTTATAATAGGTAGTCCAAAAAAATCCACAAAATTACTTTTAAGAGTGGGTTAACATTATAGAAATTATTTAGTTACAATATCATCCTGTTCAAGTATACCGAGCTTGGAATAAACTGTGAATGAAGCAATCCTTTTACTTATTCACTCAAATTACTGTCCACCCTGGTAGTCTCTCAAATTCGTTACGTGACTAATATTTTTTCTGCTATTCATCTTCTTCTTCTTTTCTTCTTTTTTTTGGTTTGGCCTTTTGATTCAGCTTGTTGAGGTAACTTTGAATCTTTAATCTGCCTGGGTGACTCAGTGGGTTAAGCCTCTGCCTTTGGCTCAGGTCATGGTCTCAGGGTCCTGGGATCGAGCCCCGCATCGGGCTCTCTGCTCAGCGGGGATCCTGCTTCCCCTCTCTCTCTCTGCCT
Source organism: Mellivora capensis (assembly GCA_004024625.1). Taxonomy (NCBI): domain Eukaryota; kingdom Metazoa; phylum Chordata; class Mammalia; order Carnivora; family Mustelidae; genus Mellivora; species Mellivora capensis. The sequence goes on along the minus strand of PISX010001815.1, from coordinate 131,764 downwards.
GCCTCTCTGCCTACTTGTGATCTCTGTCAAATAAATAAAATCTTAAAAAAAAAATGTGTGTCATCAACATGTTATCCCTTCCTCCCAACTTGTTGATCATGATTTCAATACACATATATTCTCCTTCTTAAATGGGCCAGAGGCAGGTTCAGACCCTGGGGAAGACGAAACCTATCATAAGTGAATACTAAATAGTGAATAACAATAATACTAGCAATAATTATTGCATATAGATAATTAGTACGTACTGAACATTAGTATGTGCCAATCAACTGTTCTAAGCACTTTATAAGCAATATCCCATTGATTCCTCACAATAACTTTGTGAGGTTTACATACATTTTCTAAATGAAAAAAAGTGAGCCATTGAAAAGTTAATTTTCAAGATCAAAATAGCTAAAAAGTTAGGCACTGGATTTGACTTCAAGTGGCGACCCATACACTTAACTGCTAGGACATACTGCCTCTCAAAATGGAAGCATGTAAGTAATTAATTGGTACATTGATCCCAATAGTTTCAAACAACAGTTTAGACTTTTGCATTTAAAGTAAGGTAGTTCAATCAATGTAGACTTTTTCTGTTTTAGTTTTTAAAGAATAAATGAGGTTGTATTGTACTTGATGCCCAAGAAGCACAACTCTTTAGTGAAATCCCGAGGCAGGTTTGTCTGGAAAGGATTCAGAACGCAAGACTACCTTTGGGCAGGTGGCTGGAACCAAGTGGGATTGGTGCAGGTACCTGAATTCGCTGAGGTGAAGCTACCGCAGAGTCGGTGGAGATTATCTGGATGCGCGGGGAGGGGCTGGTCATCCCTGGAGATTCCGGCCGAGAGGTCTGTGTCCGTGGTACCTGTTGGGGTGGGAGGAAGTGGATTGGATCACAAGGTAGCTCAGAAAAATGCCCAGTAGTCAGAAGACATGAAGACATTTTTGCAAAGAAGACATCCAAATGGCCAACAGACACATGAAAAAGTGCTCAACATCACTCGGCATCACAGAAATACAAATCAAAACCACAGTGAGATACCACCTCACACCAGTCAGAATGGTTAAAATTAACAAGTCAGGAAACGACATGTTGGCAAGGGTGCGGAGAAAGGGGAACCTTTCTATACTGTTGGTGGAAATGCAAGCTGGTGCACCCATCCTGGAAAAATAGTATGGAGGTTCCTAAAAAAGTTGAAAATAGAGTTACCCTACAACTCAGTAATTGCACTACTCAGTATTTACCCTAAAGATAAAATGTAGTGATCCAAAGGGGCACGTGCACCCGAATGTTTATACCAGCAATGTCCATAATAGCCAAAACTATGGAAAGAACCTAGATGTCCATCAACAGATGAATGGATAAACACACACCCACACACAATGAAATACTATACAGTCATCCAAAGAAATGAAATCTTGCCATTTGCAACAATGTGGAAGGAACTAGAGGGTATTATGCTAAGTGCAATAAGTCAATCAGAGAAACAAATTATCACACTATCTCTCTGCTATAAGGAATTTGAGAAGCAGGTTGGGGGGTCATGGGGTGTAGGGAGGGGAAAAAAATAAAACAAGATGGGACCGGGGAGGGAGTCAAACCATAAGAGAGTCTTAATCTCCAGAAATTAACTGAAGGTTGCTGGGGGGTGGGGAGGAAGGGATAGGGTGGCTGGGTGATGGACACTGGGAGGGTATATGCTATGGTGAGTGCTGCGAATTGTGTAAGACTGATGATTTACAGGCCTGTACCCCTGAAGCAAATAATACATTATATGTTAAAAAAAAAAAAAAAAAGAAACAAAAGAAAAATGCCCAGTGGTGGCTAGGGACCATGCTTCTCGCTTTCATTGTGGCTTTGAGTAAGAAACTTGAGTAATTCTGGTGTTTGGACCCAGAATGACAAACTAATGAGATATTGCCACAGGATGGCTGTCTTAAGAAAATACAATCTTAAAAGAACTATTTCTAATGTTGAAAATACAAAAACAAATACCCCACAAAACAAAAAAATTCCCAGAAAAAACACACAGGAATTTCAAATCTACTCTATACAACTTTAATAAATAAACAGCTACTAAAGTAACTTTTTATAAATGATCTTTGAATGTTTTCATTCTCTCCAAAACCAGCTCTAAAACACTCCTTTAAGATGACAGTTTCCTGAAGAAAAGACTCTCATAGCACCATAGAGGATGGCAAAAAGAACCAGCACTACAATGAAAAACTACTTGTCCAAGAGTCCTGGTAATTCCCCAGTCCCACTGGGATGGCACTGGGAAAAGCCCATTAATTATACAAAGGTCTGTAATTTAGTCAATATCCACCAAAGGCAAGGTTCAAGGCTCTGAAGTGGGCAGTTATTACTGCTCCTTGAATAAAAGCATATCATGGGGTGCCTGTATGGCTCAATCAGTTAAGCGACTGACTCTTCATTTCTGCTCAGGTCATGATCTCAGGATCAGGAGATCAAGCCCCACATTGGCTCCACACTGGGCATAGAGATTGCTTAATTAAGATTCTCTCTTAAGAGAAGCCTGGGTGGCTTAGCCAGTTAAGTTTCTGCCTTCTGCCCAGATCATGATCCCAGGGTCTTGGGATCAAGCCCATGGAGGGCTTACTGATCAGATCCCTGCTCAGTGGGGAGCCTGCTTCTCCCTCTCCTCCCCACGCATGCTCTGTCGCTATCTCTGTCTCTCTCTCAAATAAATAAAATCTTAAAAAAAAAAAAAAAAAGATTCTTAAGATTCTCCACCCCCCCCTCCATTCGCACATGCTTGCTCTCATTAAAAAAAAAAAGGGGGGGGGGGCGCCTGGGTGGCTCAGTGGGTTAAAGCCTCTGCCTTCGGCTCAGGTCATGATCTCAAGGTCCTGGGATCGAGCCCCACATCGGGCTCTCTGCTCAGTGGGGAGCCTGCTTCCTCCTCTCTCTCTGCCTGCCTCTCTGATTACTTGTAATCTCTATCAAATAAATAAATAAAAAATCTTAAAATGCTGTTAACCAGAGTACATATCTTAAAAAAAAAAAAAAAAGGTGTATCAAGAACCAATGCTTTATAAACTCTTACAAAAAATGAGAGGGAACACTTCTCAGTTCATTCTATGTAACCAAAACTAGGCAAAGACATCACAAGAAAACTACAGGCCAATATTCCTTATCCATATAGATGTAACAATCCTCAATGAGACATTAGCAAACTGAATCCAGAGGCATATAAAAAATATATACTATAAGGACACCTGGGAGACTCAGTTGGTTAAGCAGCTGCCTTCGGCTCAGGTCCTTACCCCAGGGTCGTGGGTTCGAGTCCCACATCGGACTCCTTGCTCATCAGGGAGTCTGCTTCTCCTTCTGCGCGCCACTCCCTCTGCTTGTGCTCTCTCACTCTCTACCCTCTCCCCCCAGCAAATAAATAAAGTCTTTTTTTTTTTTTTAAGATTTTGTTTATTTATTTGACAGAGAGAGACAGTGAGAGAAGAAATACAAGCGGGGAGTGGGAGAGGAAAAAGCAGGCTTCCCACTGAGTGGGGAGCCCAATGTGGGCCTCGATCCCAGAACCCCAGGATCATGACCTGAGCCAAAGGCAGATGGTTAACGACTGAACCACTCAGGCACCCCAAATAAATAAAATCTTAAGGGGGAAAGAAAATGAAGTACTGACTCAAGCTACATTGTGGATGAACCTTGAAAACATACTGAGAGACCAGACATAAAAGGCTACAGATGCTTGGTTTCATTGATATGAAATGTCAAGAATAAGCAAGTTAAACAAACCCCAGAGAACCCAGAAAGAAAATAGTGGTTGCCTATGGCTGGGGAATGAGAAAATGGGGTAAGTGGGTGACACCTAAAGGGTGTGAGAGTTTCTTTTCGTGTTAACGAAAAATATTCTGCAGCAAGATAGTGGTGATGGCTACACAACCTTATGAATTAATAAAAGCCACAGAATTATGCACTTTAGGTAAATTGTATGATATGTGAATTATATCTTAATAGAGTTCCTAAATTTTTTTTAGATGAATAAAATAAACAAATAGAAAATTATTTAAGGAGTCAGAATAAAGGTCACCTTTAGGGAGAGGGGTAGGAGCAGTAATTGGAAGGAGGAAGGAAACTTATTCTACCTTTTTTTAGAAAAATAATCTCTATGCCCAAGGTGAGGTTCAAATTCATGAGCCAGCCAGGCACCCCTCTATTCTGCTTGTAACCTGAGTAGTGTTTACATGGACATGACCTCTGTCGTGATAATTCATGGTGTCACACACTTATGAATTGTAGACTTATGTACACTAAAGTTTACTTAAAAGAAAACAGTATTTAGAAGTATGTATTAGGGTTTCAAAGAAGCTTTCTATGTGAATTAAGGCGAAAGAGACTGTTGTCCATGCTTCACTTGAACCTGCTATGTATCAACCCTGTGCTACCCTAGAGCTTGCTGCATGCTGGGTGTGCAGAACAATCAAAAGTGGTTCTGTCTTAGAGCATCTATTGGGGGAAGACAGCTATAATGGACGCAACACAGACTGGGTGCGAAGACTGCTTTCTGCCAGCTTCTGTGTGGGCCACAGTTAAACTCTCTAGACTCTGGTTCCCTCACCTGTTAAAGGATATGCTTGTAAATTTTATGATTCCTTTTGTATGAGAAGCCCAAGGGCCTCTACGAATTTGCCTGAGAGGAGTATGGGTCACGTTGGCAATGGGCTCCCAGTAGCTCAGTAACAAATCTAGGTAAGATGAACAGCCCAAAATATCCCTTGAATTTAGCAGAGGAATGCTTAACTCTGGAGGTGACAGGTTAATGGGAAAACATTTAGGATCCCCCGCACCCTTGTGACCTTTAGGGAGAAGGTGTGTTCTAGTGGCACCAGGGGGAGTTTGGTATGATCTGGCTTGAAGGCAAAGTGATGCCACAATAGGACTGCTCAGAAATTCTTGAAGCTATATGGATTCAGAGGCTGATATTATAAGTACATATCCAGGTGAGGAACCCACTTTTTTCTTTCCAGAAGCTTATCGCTGAGTATCATTTAGCACAGTAATAAAAAGCCAATTTGGTAATAGGACATAAAAATATTGATGCAAATTAACTAGCAGAAGCATCTCCTTTCCATCCTTTCCTGCCTACCTTTTCAGTACCTGATGTTAGTCTTGGCCCTTTGCCTTAGCCTACTTTCTACTCCTTCAGTCCACCAAGTTGCAAAGGATAGGATCATTCGTTCCCAGGTGTGCCTTATACGCTGGCCAGAACACCTGCATTTTAACAGGAAAATGGCTAGTCCAAAGAACTCAATTAAACCATGAGCAAGCAGGATGTGAAAGTATGTTTGGAAACACACCTTCCCGGCCATGGTCTCAGACTCACACTTAAAGGGTAAAATCATCTGTACTGTTTTGCATCTTTTCTGAAGTAAACTGCGCTAAGTGTCTGCCTTCAGCTCAAGTCATGATCCCAGAGTCCTGGGATAGAGCCCCACATTGGGTTTCCTGCTCAGTGGGGAGTGTTTCTTCCCCTCCCTCTGCCTGCCGCTCCTCTTGCTTGTGCACATGCTTTCTGTCAAATAAATAAATAAATAAAATCTTAAAAAAAAAAGTTAATCATGCTTGCCCAACACACAAATGTTTACTGTCTAAAGAGTTTAATAAAAGCCCTTCTCAGGCCAGCCCTTCCTGATCCCCAAAGTTGATATACGGGTCCTGTTCTGGGTGCTCCGACCTCCTGCACCTTAGCACTCTCCACAAGGCACCTACCATAACTGCTTGGTTAAGCCAGCCTCAGAGGGGAGTATGAAACATGTCCTGTTTCTCCTTTTACTCCCCAGGCCAGGTTCATCTTCGGGCCACAATGATTGCTTAGTGAATGAACATTTATTAACTGCAGGAATGAGTAAGAATTCTGTTTTATAGTCCTTGATCCTGGGACTCTGCCTAGACCATTTCTTCTTTTATTCCACTCTCCTGCCTGTCTGCTAATTAGACATCCTACAGGTACTGTACAACACCTGCTTTGGCAGTTTATTACACAAACCCAAGGAGTATAGGCTTTCACTGACATACCTGGATTTATGAGGCTGCTAGGAAAGTTCATACATTTTCATCCTGGAGTGAGAACCTTCTCTATTACATCATAAGATGACATTGCTTTGGCAGAATTTTTTAAAGGAAAAAAATTCCTGGAAAAATTTTTGTGGTTTACATGCTGAAAGATGGACATCTAGGTTGAAGAGAAAGCCCACAGCATTGAGAAGCAAATATTAAGAGTTTCTAAATCTTTAATTTATTCCAAGTTCTGGCTGCAACCTTCCCATAGGTTATTAATAGGGGAACCAAGTTCACACCCTGTGGGGGGAAAAAAAAGATCATGCAGACCTAATATGTTACAAATCTCAACCACAAACTTCAGACTTCTAAACATTCCCAGTGAAACAATGAATAATATGAATACCTAAGTAGGGTAAAAGGTTTCAGCCATGGTATACCTTCAGCCTGAACTGAAATGTACCACATCCTCCTTTTATTTTTATTTCAAAGGACCATCAAGTAATAAGTGTAGTGAAGGGTCAATGGGCAAAGAGTTACACTCTCTTTGTGTGGCAACTTGCAGCATAGAGAGAGGAATCTACAGGAGGCTGCAGGGCCGTGAAAGGGCTCATCTCTCCCCTCACACAAAGGATTAGGACCTTGAATTGCCAGGGTGTTGTGTTCCTAAAAAATAAATTCTCCTGATGACTGGTAAGTTAAGCTCTTCTTTATACTAGAGTCAATAAAGGATTCAAACCTGAGCATTGCAAAGAAGTCAGCCTCATTTATATCAGAACTGATTAAACAATTTTTAAATTTTCCAGCTGATAATATGCTTAAAAATATAAAATCACAGTCCTATATTTATTGGCATGAAAACAAATACCCAAACAGTCAACAATCACTAACCACATTATGTAAAAACAATGAGGTATTTAAGAGCAACTCCCTATTCATAAGCAGGTTAAATTGTTGAAAACAACAAACAAGCAAGCAGTTTTTGCCCCACCTGAATTTACCCCAGCATACTCAAATATAGCGTTCCTACGAAGACATAATTTGCTAGGTGCTAAGTGTAGCAACACACACTAAATTAAATTCCTTCAAAATACATAAAAGGTGTCTAAATCCACTGCTATTTTACCAACTGCTTTAAAACCAAGTACCTATGAAATACACTGCATTACAAGGAGGCTTTCCCCAGAAACAGAATGAGAACAAAATTGCAGTCTTGTTTTTTTAGGACACTTACACTTACCATGCCAATGGCTCCCTGCAGCTTTATTTACATTTTTCCTCAGCAACCTCCCAGGCCAGAGAGCCCAACCAAAAGGGCCAAGGGTTGATTGGGGGAAACTCAGGCATTTGCTTTCAAACTGCCAGTAAATTCCATTCACCAAAACCAGACAGAGCTGTTTTAAAGTTGCCCTCTCTCTGACCCTGCTTGCTGAAGGTCAAGTACACTATCACTCCCCGTAACCAAGGAAGCAAAATTGACATGTTCCTGCCGATTCCCCAGCTGCTGAAGCAGTTTGTCTAATAATATGATTAATTGCTTCTAAGGAAGGTGTACTTTGCTTTACAAAGTTCTCCCTTCACCTAGATTGTTGCTTTTGCTAAATGAGCCATCCTCCTCCCCCCTATCTTCACTGGTTTCCCCTTAAAGACCACCTTTCCTGAGCAGGTTACCATGGAATCCAACCAACTCAAAACAATTTTAAAACTATAAAGAGTGGAGGGAAGATGTGAAGAATTCAGAAACACTGTATTCTGCTTAGAGCATTTTGAACTTCACAGTACATCACGACAACATTTTTGAAGATACAAGGTCTTTGCAAGTTACTATTCTATTTAAAGGGAAGACAACATAACAATCTACATTACATACAAAACAGCCATAAGAATAACAGCTCCTTCAACAAATATTTTACTACACCCACCCAACATATGCCAGGCCTGTGAATTCAGGTCAGAGTTCTTGCCTCTGCAGCCTCCCATTCTGGCAGGAAGGTGAGCTCATGCAGTCCTTGCAAATGAGGGTGCAGTAACGCGCCACTCAATGGCTTCAAGTCTCAGTCTCAGCCCTCCCCCAAAGCCACAGAGGAAAGGGAGCTCCAGAGGTCACAGTTGAGGTGGGGCTGTAACTAATATTCAGCACCTGTATCTAAGCCAAACTGTAGCCTTCTATTTGACATGGGACCCACTACCTGTTTTAATACCTGCACAAAGAACTAATTTGAAGTGAATGCTGGCCAATCACCAAAACCAAAACAAATGAAAGCCCTGAGGGGTATGGTGGTAAGAAGAAAAAGGCTTTATGGATATTTACTTTTATATAGGACGAGGGGGAGGGAACTGAGAAGAATGAAATTTTTAAAAATAAGTTCAGTGTTATAAATGATGAATTTCTACTCCACAAGTTCATACGTGTACTAACTTAAAACAATTTAAGTTAATATGCCACCTTTTTTTTTTCAGATTCTAGCATAAACCTAGGCGCTCCAACCCAAAAAAGAAAAATTAATCCAGGGGAGAAAAAAAAAGGATTTTCCTTTACAAAAAGGGAGACTAAAAGTCCCTGTACCTCAACAACTATTGAAAGCTCTAAGAAAGATAACATTCAGTAAAGCCAATAGATGATGTGTAAAAGAAAAGATTATTATCAGGAAAAAAGAGCTCCAAGGCCCAACTGTTTAAGCCAACAGGTCTGCTCTTTTCATCATAAAGATCTGTTCATGCCCTCTGACCTGGTGATTCTACTTCTGGGAATCCATTTTATCTTAAATACAGAAATCCAAACTATCCTATATATAGAAATGGCTTTATCAGTGTGTGCTCCTAAATTATTTTTCTAGGGAATACAGAAATTCCCTCTCTCAAAGGTCCGGATGAAGTAGAGCCCACCTTTAAGTGCAGAAGCACAAAATGGCAGATACTTGCAGGCCTTGCCTCCCTTGGAGGGCAGGGGGTTCAATCAGATGTTTAAGCCAAGACTTTGCATTGGTAATAGGAGCCCCATATCCAGCCTAGACAGTGCTGTGGTGTACAATCACAGCTTGACCGAACTGGCTCTTTTAGTGAGATTTGTGTGTACTTTCTAGCTGCAAAGCTACTTTTCTAGCCTTCCTGGTAACTTTGTCAAGTTAATCCAATCCCATCCATCCATCCTTCCTCACACATATTTTAACTCAATGTTTTTCATGAAGCCCATTTTTGTTTAAATCAGCAATAGTTTTTTGTTTTTTTTTTTTTTAATCAATTTGACAGAACAAGTGAGAGAGCACAAGCAGGAGGAGAGGCAGAGTGAGAGGGGGAAGCAGGCCTCCCACCGTGCAGGGAGTCCCACCTACCGCCTGATCCCAGCACCCTGGAATCAGGACCCCAGCCAAAGGCATATGCCCAGCCAACGGAGCCACTCAGGCACCTCAGCAACAGCTGGTTTTTGTTATTCACTTTGGGCCCATTGACTGGTAAAGAATGGATATATTTAACCTAAAGGTCAGAAGCAACTGAAATGTCTCAAACTAGGAGAGGGGTTATGCTATGCTCCCTTAATACTATGTAGCTATGAAAAATGTTGATCATCCAGCCTATATAGCAACCCGTGGAAAGGATATTCACATTTATTCTGTAAAATAACATTCTGTGAAATCACACTACTAAGTTGTGTGCATGCTGTGATTACAACTGGATGACATGCATGTGAAAAAAAGACCAAAAATAAAATTTTAAGAAGATTTATTTGAGACAGAGCTCGTGCATGCATGCCTGGGGAGGGGCAAAGGGGAAGAGAGAGAATCCCAAGCAGACTCCCTGCTGAGCATGGAGCCTGACACAGGGTTCAATCTTATGACCCCCGAGATCATGACCTGAGACAAAATTCAGAGATAAATGCTTAACTGACTGAGTCACCCAGGTGCTTAATAATGAAATCTTAGTATTGAGTACTTACTGTGTTCTACACACTGGCAAGTGTTTTAAACACTGGGAAGAAAACAGCGAATGAAACAAAGTTCCTGCTTTCTTGTACTTTATATCCTATTGTGACAAAGAAGTATATATGTTTGTCAGATAATGATCAGCACTTTGGAGAAAAGTAACAGTAAGAAGGATAAAGAGTGATAGAGGCAGAATGGTTACACAAGGAAGGGTTAAAATAATAAAATGATAGAGATGTGTAAAATTGTAGAAATATGCCTTTCTTCTCTCCTTTTCAAAACTTCCAGACGTTTTAACACTTTTATAAAAATCAATTAAAAAAAAAAAACCTATTTCCAAAAAAGTTACCCTTTAAAACCAGCACATATTGTTAGAATTTGGTATTATGAATGATCTTATTTTCCACCCCAAGTCCGAAATGAGTGTTCTTCATACTTTTCTTCATTTTAAAAAGAAAAACTCCTTTTCTACCCATTCAAGAAAATCTTTTTTTCATAAGATGATATGAAGCAGAGTTGCGCAGCGGAAGCGTGCTGGGCCCATAAGATGATATGAAACATTTTACTCTGAGAAGGAATTCTCCTTGCCTACCGAAGATACTTTAAAACCAGACTATTTTTCTGTAATCACAAATATAAACTGAATCATCCTGGTAGGCAGCTAGTTACAGGGAAACTCATTACAGTTAGAAGGCTAGCTCCTGTCTGGATGGCTTTGGACAAGTCCCGTAATTGTTCTAAGCCTTTGTTTACTCATTTGAGAAATTGACATTGATACCTCTTACTTCACAGGATAATGGGAGGATTAAAATGAGGCAATAAAGTACAATACATTATACAAACACAGTACATTCCTATTATAATTTTGGAGGAAATTAAATGGATACCTATCACCCTAAGATGTTATCTCCTCCTATAGCAAATGTTCACTGTTTATAGACAAAATGGTTTCATTTCTAATCCCCCATTTCCTGTGACCAATAAAAGGATACAATCTCCCAAGTCTTTTTAAAGTGTCAAACACTAAAGGTACACACCTCAAATGAAGTGAGTTTTTTTTTTTTTAAGATTTTATTTTTTTATTTAACAGAGAGGGGGAGAGAGAGAGAGATCACAAGTAGGCAGAGAGGCAGCCAGAGAGAGGGGGGAAGCAGGCTCCCTGCTGAGCAGAGAGCCAGATTCGGGACTTGATCCCAGGACCCTGAGATCATGACCTGAACCAAGGCAGAGGTTTAACCCACTGAGCCACCCAGGCGCCCCATGAAGTGAGCTTTTAAGAAAGGAGATGTTTTCTAAGATAGAATGCTACTATTCTGTCCCAAGACATACATACCACAGGAAATTACTTTGACACATTACTGCCACATAAGGTACATCATACTTACAAGGACATCATACTTCATTTTCTCCTTTTTGACAACTCCACTTGTCAACTCTTTCTCTTTTACCATACTAAAAGTAAGTCGTCTATAATGCTAATTTTATTCTCTTCTTTTCTTTTTTTTTTAAAGAGAGGAAACACAAGCAGGGGAGTGGGAGAGGGAGAAGAAGGCTTCCCGCTATGCAAGGAGCCCGCCTGCGGCTAGGGGCTTGATCCCAGGACCCTAGGATCATGACCTAAGCCTCCGAAGGCAGATGCTTAATGACTGAGCCACCCTGGCACTCCACATTAATTTTATTCTAAGTCCACGGTCTGTATTTTATTTACAAAACAGCTTCATCTTCTTACTACTCTTAAGCCATAAATTTAAGTACGTGAAACTATCTGAATTTTCCAATACATCTTTTATGAGGGCTGTGGCTGAGCATCTACATGAAATACATATTACCTTACAATAAATTGCTTCTTTTACTTCTCTTGAAAATAGTTATTGTATACTGGTTTTTAAAAGTTATTTCTGTATGAATGGGTGTATTTAATATGAATATCACTTTGGTGTAGTAAAAGGGTCATTTAGAAATACTGCAATAAAAAGGGGGTACTTCGTCTGAAGGAACTGAAAATCCCCAAAAGGAAAGGTCACAAAAGTATGCACTCAATGAGTACTTGCTGAATCAACAACTGAGTTTATCAGTGGCCCAGCTATTTCTTACATATAAGGTTATGTAATAGCTGTCAAAAACAAAAACATACCATATAAGATAACATTCTGCCCAGAAAGATTTTGACAGTGATTCTAGTCTACAGAAATACACCCACATGTGAGCTCAAGGAGACATCATACACAAAGATGTTTGTGGCAGCATTATTTATGTCTGCTCAGTGGGGAGCCTGCTTCCTCCTCTCTCTCTGCCTGCCTCTCTGCCTACTTGTGATCTCTGTCTAATAAATGGATAAAATCTTAAAATGTAATGACCTAGTCCCTAGGGCTTTGTACTGGGGTGGGAAAAAGGTAGTTGCTGAATGTTTTAATCCTATGTTGGTCACTTTTGGAATACCACGGGTGTTAGAAGAATGCTCTAAAGCAGAGGTTGTAAAAGGGTGCTAGACTACTTAAGTGCTAGACTTTGGGATGATTGGGGGTGCTGTAGTTCTTAAACCAATACTTAAAAACTAGAAAAGTCATAAGAAAGTCTCTATTTATGGAATCTTGAAAAATTGCTCTGGGTGGTTCTAAATCCCTTCATGCAACCAAACAACAGCTGCCTAAATTCGTTCTCACCATAACATTAGACTTCCTATGTAACCCAATGTTAAACCACTGATTTGCTAGAATCTTAAAAAAACCTTTTCTCTCAGTCTATGTGACAAGGCCTATGTTTACAGTCTTCAATAACCATGTAACAACTACTTAAATATGGATACAGTTAAATCTTTATGACTTTGCTCAGTTTTAGAAAAGAAAGGAAGAAAGAGGGAGAAACTGACTCAGAAGAATGAACAAAGCTGAATTCCAGGGACTACTGAGAGGCTAGAAACAAACTAATTCCCATCCCAGGATCCTGGAAAGGCTCAATACTAGAACTCTAGGTCCCACATTTGAAAGCTGGGCTGAGAAACAGGCTAAAATCTAGGAGATTGGTTGTCTATAGTGTAGCCAGGAACTCACCATAACGACCACTTCCTCATTCACTGCAGAAGAAAGAAATATAGTTGAACCAAAGAGGCCCCAGACCCAGGGCCATCAAACACATTTTCACTGCAAAGGAAGAAGTCCTATCTTCTGTTTTCAAAGGTTAAATGAAAGTATTGCAAGGTAAACCTCCAACACCCCCTTCCTTGTGCCACAGCTTTAAAACACCACCACCACCACCACCACCAAATATTCGTAATAGGTGTATATCCTTCTGACAAAAAAATTGAAGAATTCTTTTTTATTTTTATTATTTTTTTAAAGATTTTTATTTATTTGTCAGAGAGAGAGAGAGAGAGTGCGAGAGAGCGCGCGGGTACTTACTTAAGAGCACAAGTGGGGGAATGGCAGACAGAGGAAGAAGTAGGCTCCCTACTGGGAGCTCTTGGGGGGGGGGGGGGCGGAATCCCAGGATTCTGGGATCACAACCTGAGCCAAAGGCAGTTAGCTTAACCCACTGAGCCACCCAGGCATCCTTCTTTTTTTTTTTTTCTTAATATTTTATTTTTTTGTCACATATAGAGAGAGGGAGCACAAACAAGGGAAGTGGCAGGCAGAGGGAGAAGCAGGCTCCCCGCTGAGTAAGGAGCCCAATGTGGGACTCCATCCCAGGACCCTGAGATCATGATCTGAGCTGAATGCAAATGCTTAACTGACTGAGCCATCCAGGCGTCCCAAGACTGAAGAATTCTTGACAAGAAAAAAATGAATGGCCTCAGAAAAGAAACCTATAAATAGTGACATCTGGGCACCCTCCAAACAAAATGTGTGGGTGACTATCCAATCACGCCAAAGTAAAATCAAACCAAACTAACTGATAAGCCTTACACACAAAACACTTTTTTGTTTTCAGTTAAGTGCTTCATTCTAAAACATGAACCCAAATTAAGGATCATTAACCATTTCAGGAAAGCTTCCATATGAAAGAAACTGAAAGAAACTAAGAAAACAAAAGAACTTGGATAAAATAGCAACTATGTAAGAAGTAAAGGAAAACAAAAAAGAGCAAAAAACTGCAATTAACAACACCCTTACAGAAACAGGACAAGCTACTGCATCCATGAGACAATAAAAAGCTGCCATACAGTTCCATCTGGTTCTACCTCCACCGCCCTCCGACCCTCCCCACCCCATGGTGGGTTATAGCCGCTCTGGTGGCCCACTCTCACAAAGACTCTGTATGGCTTGCCTGGTTTGCTCCTGCCTGCCAGGGAGCCCGAAGGAAAAAAGGTCGGCTCCTCTGAAGGGGTGGAGTCAGGGGAGCCCAGGGGATCCTGGAGGTTGTCAGCTAAACCTACAGTGGAAACAAAGCCAAAGGGGCAAGAAAGTATAAATCTTCAGATGAAAAAGTGAACAAAGGGGAAAAGGGGAACAAAGGGAGTAGCTTACCAGGAAACTAAAGACAGTTTTCCGTAGAAAACAGAGAAACTTAGAATGAGGATGGTCCAGCCTCTGATGAAGCAGGAGAGAAAGAAGCCAAGTTTGATTAGTATCATACAACCCATCTTATCAGGGGTCCACCTCTCTTCTTGTACAGCCCAGAGTAATATTTTTATCAACTATTTTGTAGGCACAAGTGCTTTCAGTAGCTCTAGTAAGGCTTTTAAGAAAGCAATCCCACCTCATCCCATTTTTAAAGTGTAAATAACTTTTTTATTTTTTAGGTAAAATCATTTGATGGTGGTTTATCTTTTTTGGTACAGCCAGAAAACAGTGAGATATTGAATGTACAATGCTTTGTCTTAAGTGTCAGCTTAACACTCCACAGATGGGAGGCAGTTTTTATATCCTAATATACAAAACACATTAAATGGCAGTTTGGAGTCACATTTGTACATTTACTATGCCTTGAACATTTTAACTTACTTCTGTTGCCATGTTGTTTTTAGTGGAATTGTTTACTAAACAACACTCCTTGATCTTGGCTGTCCCTATCAGAACTGCTTCCACTCTGAAACATCTTTGGGTAGTGCTAGTCTAGTTTTCCTAGTAACTTTGTTAATGAGCTGTGAAAGACTGAAAATGTATGTATATTAAATTGTGAATTAGTGGGACTTATGATATAACATCTTACCAACATTTCAAGATACTAGTAAATGAAACTTTTAAGGAAAATTTACTTTCAAATTTTAAGCTGAGATAACTACTTAGAAAAGAATCACAACTACCCGGCTTTTTAGATATTCAGTACATGTATGAAGAATTGTGTACGAACTGACAGAGTGGAGATTCCTCAAAAAGTTGAAAATAGAGCTACCCTATGACCCAGCAATTGCACTACTGGGTATTTACCCTAAAGATACAAACATAGTGATCCGGAGGGGCACATGCACCTGAATGTTTATAGCAGCAATGTCCACAATAGCCAAACTATGGAAAAAACCTAGATGTCCATCAACAGATGAATGGATAAAGAAGATGTGGTATATATATACAAGGGAATACTATGCAGCCATCAAAAGAAATGAAATCTTGCCATTTGCGCTAGCGTGGATGGAACTAGAAGGCATTATACTTAGCGAAATAAGTCAATCGGAGAAAGACAATTATCATATGATCTCCCTGATATGAGAAAGTGCAAATGCAACATGGGGAGTTTGGGGGGTAGGAAAAGAATAAATGAAACAAGATGGGATTGGGAGGGAGACAAACCATCAGAGACTCTTAATCTCACAAAACAAACTGAAGGTTGCTGGGGGAAGGGGGTCGGGAGAGGGTGGTTGGGTTATGGACATTGGGGAGGGTATGTGCTATGGTGAGTGCTATGAAGTGTGTAAACCTGGCGATTCACAGACCTGAACCCCTGGGGCTAAAAATACATTATATGTTTATTAAAAAAAAAAAATTGTGTACAAATTGAAATGTCTGAGTTACTGATGCTCAAAACAAAATGAAAAAAAAAAAAAAAAGAGTTGAAAGAACAGTACAACAGCAGCAGCAGGAGTTGGGGTGTTTACTCTTTGCCACAATGTATTATTTGCTACATGCCAGGTATTATATGCATTAACTCATTTAATTCTCACAGCGATATTAACCCCATTGACCTCTAAGTAGAGAAATTGGCACATCAAGATTAAATGATATGCTCACATAACTGGTAAAGGCTGAAGACAGATATAAATCAGGAACTATCCCTGAAGTAGACAGAGTTGGAAATAGGAGAGAAAAGATAAGTAATTGAAAAGTTTAGTTCAAGAGATCCAAAATTCAATTAATTAGTCCTGGAAAGAGACTAAAAAAAGTACCGAGGGAAGAAATCATCAGAGAACCAGTATACAACAATTTCCTAGACTGAAAGGCCTTTCTGAGTACCAATACAATATATAAAAGAGCAACTATACCAAGAAATAATGTGAAATTTCAGAAAAATGGGGATGAAGAAAAAATCTTAACGATGGGGTAGAGGGGAGTATAAAAGCAAGGGAGAATGAAAGAGAAAGAAAGAGGGGCGCCTGGGTGGTTCAGTGGGTTAAAGCCTCTGCCTTCAGCTCAGGTCATGATCGAGCCCTGCATGGGGCTCTCTGCTCAGCAGGGAGCCTGCTTCCTCCCCTCTCTCTCTCTCTCTCTCTCTGCCTGCCTCTCTGCCTCTGCCTACTTGTGATCTCTCTCTGTCAAACAAATAAATAAAAATCTTAAAAAAAAAAGAGAGAGAGAGAAAAGGAGGGGGAGAGAGAGGGATCCCATCTACAAAGATCAAGAGTACAGAGAATCTTCTCAAAACCAACAATCCACGCTGGAAAACAATAAAATGTCTCAAATTGTGAGGTAAAATTACTTTCTAAAAGCTTAGATTTCTACTCTTAGTCAAACTATCAGTCAAGCATGTGAGTGTAAATAAAGACGTTTAGATAAACACGTGACCCGTGCACATGTGGGAGTTAGGGGCATCAGCTTCGAGTGCTTAGTTGAAAATCTGGGTAAAATTTTGGCTCCTCCCAAAACTTAATTACTAATAGCCCAAGGCTAAGCCTAAGGACCCAAAGCCTCACTGATAACATAAACATGTTATGTTATGATTATGATTAGCACGCACTTTTAAAAAAGATTTTTATTTATTTTTGAGAGAAAGAGAGAAAGTAGGGGGAGGGAGAGGAGAGCAGGGAGCCCAATGACATGATCAACACAGGGATTGATCCCAGGACCCCGGGATCACGACCTGAGCTGAAGGCAGATGCTTAACCTACTAAGCCATCCAGGGGCCCCATATTTTGTATGTTTTATGTATTATATGGGTGCCTGGGTGGCTCAGTCGTTGGGCATCAGCTCGTGAGCCTTCAGCTCAAGTCATAGTCCCAGGGTCCTGGGATAGAGCCCCGCGTCAGGCTCCCTGCTCCATGGGAAGCCTGCTTCTCCCTCCACTCTCCCCCACTTGTATCTCCCCTCTCACTGTCTCTGTCAGATAAATAAATAAAATCTTAAAAAAAAAAAAGCTAGAAAAAAGAACACGTTATTAAGAAAATCATAAGGAAGAGGGTGACTCGCTGGTTCAGTTGGCAGAGCACGTAACTCTTGATCTTGGAGCTGGAAATTTGAGCCTTACATTGCTCTTTATTTTAAAATAATTATTTTAATAATAAAATAATAATTTTAAAAGTAAAATATTTCAATAATAAAATAATTTAAAAAGTAAAATTATTTTAAAAACACAAAATATTTTTAAAAATGCCAGTAAGAATACAGAGTAACAGGGGCGCCTGGGTGGCTCAGTGGATTAAAGCCTCTGCCTTCGGCTTAGGTCATGATCCCAGGGTCCTGGGATCGAGCCCCGCATCGGGAGCTCTGCTCAGCGGGGAGCCTGCTTCCTCCTCTCTCTCTCTGCCTACTTCTGATCTCTGTCTGCCAAATAAATAAATAAAAATCTTTTTTTTTTTTAAGATTTTATTTATTTATTTGTCAGAGAGAGAGAGAGAGCGCACAGGCAGACAGAGCGGCAGGGAGAGGCAGAGGGAGAAGCAGGCTCCCTGCCGAGCAGTGTATGGCAGTGGGATAAAAACACCCTTCTCGAAAAATAAATAAATAAAAATAAAATAAAATAAATAAATAAAAAATAAAATAAGTAAAATAAAAAAGCCCTGGACCAATCCTGGTGAATTCTAGCAAACATGTGAAGTAGAATTATCAACAATCCTTCTCAAAGTCTTCCAAAAAACTGAAGAGGAAGGAATACTCCCAAACTCATTCTATGAGGATAGCATAATACTACAAGAAAAGAAAACTACAGCCCAGTATTGCTTATCAATACCAATGCAAAATTCCTCAACAGAACAGTAGCAAGCGGGTATCAGCAGCATGGTAAAAATACTGCACATCATGATCAAATGATAGTTATTCCTGCAATGCAAGGATGGTCTGACATACAATAATTGATCAACTCAATATACTGCATTAACAGAATGAAAGGGAAAAAACACAAGATAATCTGGATGAATGGAAAAAAAGCATTTGACAAAATTCAACATTTCTTCACAATAAAAACATTCAGCAAAGCAGGAATAGAAGGAAACCATCTTAACATAATAAAGGTCAAATGTAAAGGGAAAAAAAACCCACAGCTAATATAATATTCTGTGATGAAACACTGAAAAATTTTCCTCTAAGGTCAAAAAGACAAGCATGCCCTCCCCTCACTTCTACTAAATTATATTGGAAGTTCTGGCCAGAGCAGTTAGGCAAGAAAAGTAAATACAAGGCACTCATATTGGAAAACAATAAGCAAAATTATCTCTATTCACAGATAGTATGATCTTCCATACAGAAAATCCTAAAGATTACACACAGAGTTAGAATAAACAATTCATTAAAGTTGCAGGATACAAATCAACACATAAAAATCAGTTGCATTTCTATACACTGACAGTGAACTTGATAAAAGCAACTTAAGAAAACAATTCCACTGGCAATAGCACAAAAAGAATAAAATGATTAAAAATAAACTTACCCCCCCAAAAAAGAAAAAAAAATAAACTTACCCAAAGGGAGTAAATGACTTAAACACTGAAGACTACAAAATACAGCTGAAAGAAATTAAGACATAATAAATGGAAGACATACCATGTTCATGTATTGGAAGATTTAGTATTTTTAAGATGATGACAATACTACCCAAAGCCATCTACAGATTCAATGTAATCCCTAGGGATTCAAATCCCAGCAATGTTTTTTATGGAAATCGAAAAACCCACCCTAACTTTCACATGAAATGTCAAGGGACCCAAATAGCTAAAACAATCTAAAAAAATTATAACTAAGATTGATGTCTCACACTTCCTGATTTCAAAACTTACTGCAAGCTACATTAATCAAATCTGTATGGCAGTGGGATAAAAACAAACATACACACTACTGTAATAGAATAGAGAGTTCAGAACCTTGAGGATATTATGCTAAAACTAAGCCAGTCACAAAAAGATGAGTTATGATTCCACTCATGTGAAGAATAAAAAGTAGTCAGATTCACAGAAAGAATGCTGGTTGCTAGGGGCTGGGACGAAGGGAAAATGGGTGGTTGTTTAGTGGATATAGAGCCTAAGTTTTACAAAATAAAAAAGTTGTGGAGATTCACTGCACAACAATGTGAATATACTTAACACTATTATGTATACTTAAAAATGGTTAAGATGATAAATTTTGTTATATGGTTTTTACCATAATTAAAAAAAACCAGAGAAGCCAGAAATAAATTCTTGTGTATATGTCAAATGATTTTCAAAAAGGATGCTAAGACCATTCAACGGGGGAAAGGACAGTTTTTTCAACAAATGGTGCCAAGAAAACTGGATATCCGCATGTAAAAAAATGAAGTATATATAAAAAAATGAAAATAGCCCCTTATGCTATTCCACATACAAATGGATAATAAACCTAAACATAAGAGCCAAAACAATGAAAGAAATATAGAGGAAAAGCATAACACTGAATTTGGCAATGATTTCATGGATACGACACCAAAGGCACAGGTAACAAAAGAAGAAAATGAATAAACTGAACTTCATCAAAACTAAAAACTTTTTTTGCTTCAAAGGGCACTACTAAGACAGTGAAAACACAATCCATGAAATGGGAGAAAATATTTGTAAAGCTTATCTCTGATGAGCTTTATTATCCGGAATATGTAAAGAACTCCTAAAACTTTGTAAGACTAAAACACCTCAATTAAAACATGGGCAAAGGTCTTGAATAAAGAAGATCTCTAAAGTTGATATACAAATGGGTCAATAAGCACATGAAAAACTGTTCAACATCACTGATTATTTGGGAAGTGTAAATCAAAGCCAAAATGAAAAATCATTTCATACTCATTGGAGTGGCAATTATAAAAAAGAAAGCAGAAAATAGCAAGTGTTTAGGAGAATGGGGAAAAACTGGAACTCTTGTGCACTGCTGACAGAAATACAAAACGGTGCTACTGCTAAGGAAAATAGTTTGGTGGTTCTCCAACAAATTAAATATAGAATTACCATATGATCCAGCAATTCCACTTCTGGGTATAAACCCCCAAAACTGAAATCATGTATTTGAAGAGGTATTTGTACTCCCATATTTGTAGCTGAATTTTTCATAGTAGCCTAGACGTGGAAGCAACCTAAGTGTCCATGGATGAATTGATAAACAAAATGTAACATACACACAATGGAATATTTTTTAGCCTTTTTTAAAAAAAAGGAAGATAATTCTTTAAAAAGTAAGCTCTATGCCCAATATGGGGCTTGAACTCACAGCCCTGAGATTAAGAGACGCATGCTCTACCAACTGCGCCAGTTAGTCATCCTTAAAAAGGAGGAAAATTCTATTATATGCTAGAGCATGAATGAACCTTGAGGCTATTATACTAAATGAAATAAGCCTATCAAAAAGGACAGATATTATGAGATTCCACTTATATCAATGGTGGTGATGGCTGCTGAATAATGTGAATGTGAACTTAATCTCACAGAACCAGACACTTAAAAATGGTTATAATGGTGAATTTGGCATTTTACTACAAGACACAACACAACACTCCTTCTCCCCAAAAAGGCAATGTCTAACACTGATTTTAAAAAACAAAAAAGGGAAGGGGAAGGTTATTTTTAGAAATAAGGAGTTAAATACCAGAAGAAATCGAATCTAGAGAGGGAGACTTGGGGATAAGGAAGGGGTAGGGGTGGTTCAGGAGCCTTCTGTTTCCTATTTCAAGCTGAACGTAGTATTGGCCAATTTTCAAATCTCCGTATATGTACTACACTTTGACAAGAAAATTAAAACTTAAATGTCTAGTTTGTATGAGGGCAGAATAACAGAATTTAATGTAATGAGTTGGTCTTTTAAGGACACTGGAAACCTGAAACCTGAGCAATGACTTTGCTTTTTCCCACTTGAGGATGTAGCTTTGCCAATACAGAATTTTGTTCAAGAACTGGGAGAGCCGTATGTTTTTAAACATTCCCTTACATGGAAGAGTTGTTTTCTCCAATGGTGATGCAAGCCCTGCTGATAAAAAGAATAATGGGGTCGTAAGAATTTGGCTATTTTTTCTGTGGTGACTGAACCTTCCTATTCAAAGAGCATCTCATAAAAACAAAACAAAACAAAACAAAACAAAAAAAAAAACAAAGAGCATCTCATGGCTAAGGACCCCTTAGCCCAGGGCCCAGGAAAAGGCTTTGCCAAGACCTATGACGCCACCTCCCTTTCACTGTGTAAATATACACTTAACTTACAGTTTGGGTGCATGAATAGGCTCTTTCTGCCAACTGATAAGTAACTCAAAAAGTTCCAATGAGGGGCACCTGGGTGGCTCAGTATGTTAAAATCTCTGCTTTGGGCCCAGGTCATGATCCCAGGGTCCTGGAATCGAGCCCCACATCGGGCTCTCTGCTCAGTGGGGAGCCTGCTTCCCTTCCTCTCTCTGCCTGCCTCTCTGTGTCTGCCTCTCTGTGTACTTGTAATCTCTGTCAAATAAATAAATAAAATCTTAAAAAAAAAGTTCCAATGAGTTAACTCCTAAATTTCTCAATGAAAACATTGAGTTAAAAAGTGTCTTTATTTCATGTAGAAATAGTGTATGAAGAAACACTAAGTCTGGGTGTTTGTCTGTTTTATTATTTCCAGCTATAGAGGGAAATAAAAACTTAAAAAATAGTAAAGCCCTTTCAAAAATCCATTTATTTCACAAATGAAAAGCAAAACTAATGCTACTATTAGGTATGATTCAATCTTCCACTGCTACAGTTACAAATTCTCAACTAATCCTTTTTTAAAAATTAACCATATTGGGGGCATCTGGATGACTCGGTTAAGTGTTTGACTCTTGATTTCAGCTCAGGTCATAATCCCAGGGTTGTGGGATCAGGCCACCAAGTTGGGCTCTGTGCTCAGTGTGGAGTCTGGTTGTCCCTCTTCCTCTGCTCATCCCCTCCACTTGCACTCTATCTCTAAAGTAAGTAAATAAATCTTTAAAAAAAAATTAACCATATTATCCTTTATCAAGTTTCACGGTCAACTCCACAGCACAAAGATTTTGCAGAAGCTTGAATTTAGTCATTCTTCTGACACTCTGACCATGGAAAGAATCAATAATTTGTTGAATTGTTTAAATAACAGTGTTACAATTAAAACTTGGAAAATGAAGTTTGTATAAAGACAATCGTCCATAACCTGGAAAACTAAAAACACTGTTAGTATTTAGGATATTTTAAAAACTGAACTTACTGGATAGTGATTAAAGGCCTGGATTCTGATGTCAACTCACGTAAGAGTTTGAAACCTGGCAAAGTAATCGCATTTCTCTACCTCTCAGTTTCCTCTTATGTAAAGTGGGGAAAGTAATATTTTCTTTGTAGAGTAATGGAAGTATTAAATGAGATGATAAGCTTAGCATAATACCTGGCACACTGTATTACATACTAGATGGTATACAGCTATAAATATTTGGTATAAACAGTTAAAACTGGAATCCACCTGTATATATGGTTGTTTTCTAATGCACAGTTTACTGTATATGTAAATTATCTTTTAATATTTTGGGAAGTATGTAATTCTAATTAATAAATGAAAGTTGTCACAAATCCTCTTAGGTTTCTGTCCCCCATTTTTAAAAATTCTTTTATCTTGGAAAATACTTTTTAATTTTGGCAGTGGCATCTGGCTGCTTATGTACTATTTTTTTTTTTAAGATTTTATTTATTTGACAGAGAGAGATCACAAATAGAGAAGTAGGCAGAGAGAGAGGGAAGCAGACTCCCTGCCAAGCAGAGAGCCTGATGCAGGGCTCGATCCCAGGACCCTGAGACCATGACCGGAGCTGAAGGCAGAGGCCCAACCCACTGAGCCACCCAGGCACTGCCTTTTGGCTATTTTTAATAATGCTGCTATAAATACTTGTGTACAAGTTTTTGTGTGGACATGTTCTTGTTTCTCTTGTGTATACAGCTGACCCTGAACAACACAGGTTTGAACTGCATGGTTCACTAATGCACAGATTTTTTTCCATACTTTGGCAAATTTTTTGGAGATCTGTGACAATTTGAAAAAAACTCGTAGATGAAATGAATAGTCTAGAAATACTGAAAAAAAGAAAAAGTCAGGTACTATTGTAAATATATGGTATGTTATACATGTAACATAAAAATATATTAATTGACTGTGTTGTTGGTAAGGCTTCCTTCTGGTCAACAGTAGGCTATTAGTAGTAGTTAAGTTCCAGGGAGTCAAACTTTGGTTGTACGGTGGCTGGCACCCCAACCCTGGTGCTGTTCAAGGGTCACAAGTATACCTAAGAATGGAACTGATGGGTCATGTGGTAACTCTAAGTTTAACTTTTTGAGGAACTGCCAGACTGTTTTCCAAAGTGGCTACACCATTTCACATTCCCATCAGGAATGCAGGAAGTTTCCAATTTTTCCACCTCTTCACCAGCACTTGTTATCTGACTTTTTATTTCTAGTCATTCTAGTGAGTGCAAAATGGTATTGCATTAGGGCTTACTTGGAGTGGAAATTAGTGAATGGACAATACAAAAACAACTGAAAAAGAATCAATGAAACCAAAAGGTAGTTCTTTGAAAAGATCAACAAATTGACCTACCTTAAGCTAGACTGATCAAGAAAGAGAAAGATTTAAAGTTACCAGAATCACAAATGAATGAAAAGAAATTACTACTGAATTTAGAGAAATAAAAAGGATTATAAAGGAATACTGTAACAATTATATGCCAACATATTAGATAAGTTAGATAAAATGGATAAAATTCTCAAAAAAGCACAAACTACTGAAACTGACTTGAGAAGAAATAGTACGAACAGACCTACAACAAATGAAAAAGACTGAATTAGTAACCAAAAAACTACCTGCAAAAAACCCCCAACCCCAGATGGTTTCACTGCTGAACTCTACCAGACATTTAAAAAAGAATTAACACTAATTCATCATAAACAATTTAAAAAAACAGAGGTCACACAGTTTTCAGGTGCAGCACCAGGATTCAAATCTAGGCCATCTGACTCTACAGTCTACAGTCTTGACCACTATATTAAACTGTTTCTCTGAATAACTGAATAAATTTGAGAACATTGTAAGCCATCAGGTTGTTACTTTGTATTATCCAACTTCTGTACTTTACCTTGGTATTTATGACTTATCTGGTCTAGATAGAAAGAAGTTGATCTGGGGACCTGAGAGAAAATCATTTACATGATTGACAATGTTGCTGTATCTCATTCATGGAGCAAAAGCATGGCACCTATTAAACCTCTTCATACATTTTTATTTCAATGACTTCTCACACCAATGCCACGAGATAGGTACTATTAGTACTCTCATCTTCTAGATGAGGAAACTGAGAAGCAAGGCGGTCACCCAGATAGCAAATGGCAGGGCCTGAATTTAAATCCCAATCTGTCTGGTCCCGCCGATCTTCTTTTCTACTATGGAAAGCCTTTCCTTTTCTATTCACTCCTCTAGCATGGCCAGTATCATGCTTGAACCACCTTTGATAGAGAGCTCTTGGTAAGCAGAAACCCTGACCTATTATTTACCTGTATGCCCTCACTGGCTGGAAGGCAGAGAAGGGGTGTGCCCCCTCACTGTCTGCTGACTGAACAAACAACTATCCAAAAATGATTATTAATAACTCCTCAATTTAGATACTTCATTCCCACTCAATTACTACTCAGCATTGAAATGATGAACTGTAGGTTCTCTTACTCTTTTATTTATTTATTTTTAAAGATTTTATTTATTTGACAGAGAGAAAGAGAGAGATCACAAGTAGGCAGAGAGGCAGGCGGTGCGGGGGGTGGGGGGCAGGCTTCCAGCCGAACAGAGAGCCTGATCCTAGGATCCTGAGATCATGACCTGAGCTGAAGGCAGAGGCTAAACCCACTGAGCCACCCAGGCGCCCTTCTCTTACTCTTTTAGCTCATCTAATATTATATAGTTATTATGTATTAAACTCAAAATTTCAAAAAAACAAACAATTTCAAAGAACACACACATACACACTTATCCCTTGAACAAAAGCAAGGAAATCTAGGGAATACTTTAAATAAGATTGCTTTTGTACTCCAAACTAAGAATGCCTTCTATTATTTAAGAAGTATCCTAAAAATGCACTTTTTTTTGGTCATGTAACAAACAGTAGTTACACTAAGTTAATATATGAAATTCCATTTCCTGAAGGAAATAAGATATTTGACAGAACATTTTAGCTAGCAAATTTTCTGTCTACATACACAAAACTTAGATTAGCCTTTAAGTTACTATAGGTTACTACTTTAAGATCCTATACGAATCTCTTCCCCTAAAGAATTAACGACAACCTCTTCAAGCAGTGATCCAACATCAGTCTTCAAGTCAGCTTCAGCCGCAAACTATCAAATGCACAACAACCCTAACTCTGAAAAACCAACAATGATTTCCAAAATAATTATTCCTACCACAAACTAAAGCAACAAACACAAGCACTTTAAACTTAATACTTTCACAGCTCTGATAACCCTTTCAAAAATGCAATATTAAAAAATTTATGAAATCTACCTTTCATCTTCAGTTAATATTAATCGCTATTTGCTGGGGGAAGGAAGTGATTAAACTATTGCCTTAAAGTTAATGGTTGATCCAAAATTTGGAAAATTTGCTCACCATTTTTATTGGTTTAAACTGGCATGTGTTCTTACTTTATCTTTTGAAATTCTTTAAGTGCTCATTTTTTTTTTCTTGGTAAATTTGCATCTTTGCCTTAGAAATATGACTATTGGTTCAAAAGTGCAAATGTGAATCCTTCTAATGGTTCCTGGTTACAGTAGGATGCATGATACTGAGGGAACTTTGGAAGAAGTGGAACAGAACTATGTCATTGTACCCTTGGCCAATTGCTTCTGTCTTTGCCCCTTGGTTTCCTCACCTATAAAACTGTAATAATGATCATGTCAACTTTAAATGGATGTCCTGAGGACTAAAGCCCTTGCATAGGCCTGGTACAAAGTGAAAAGATCTGGCCCTACTTCCCTTCTTTACACCCAAAGATGCCTGAACATACCAGCTATTTCATGCCTCTATCCTGACCTTACAAAGGTTTCTGACTTAGGGTGCCCTTGCCAGCATCAGGTGTAGAGTTCCTTACCCCACTTCTTTGGGTCTGACAAATGCTTACTTATTATTCAAAATCCTCTCCAAGATAATCATGTTTCTCACATGGAGTTAAACTTCTCATCTTGATTTATAATTACTCCTTAACCAGCCTCTGAGGCCGCTAAAGGAGGTCCAATGGCTCATTTACCTCTAGATTTCTCAGTACCTGCCCAAATCCTCTATACCACAGTATTAACGAAGTATCAAATGTGCAAGAAAC
Source organism: Mellivora capensis (assembly GCA_004024625.1). Lineage (NCBI taxonomy): Eukaryota > Metazoa > Chordata > Mammalia > Carnivora > Mustelidae > Mellivora > Mellivora capensis. The sequence continues at coordinate 104,920 of PISX010001815.1, read as the reverse complement.
TAAGAGCCTTGGAGTTAAAACTATAATCACAGGTTTGACAGGCATTGGATTCTTTTAGTTTCAGGTTTAAGGTGAGCTTTTTTAAAAAGTCACCTTACTATATGCAGCTAGGCCACCCTACTCATGTAAAGAAACACTAGGAGTAAATGTTCTTGTCATTTTTTATTTTTTCTTCCATGGCAGCATTCTGCTTTGGATTTGGATCACATGCTGACTTTATTGGGACTATTTTCAAACAACAGAGCACACGGATGTACTTTTCCTTTCAAAAGCAAGGGTGCCAGCTATTGTGCTAGCCCCTGTCACTCACCTCAGCCACCTGCTGGGTCCCCACTCTGTGCTGAACCAGCCCCTCCATATTTGTAGCCATGGTGAAGCAAGATCATTAGAGAACCTGTTTGGAAAGATGCAGCAACTTCTATCAGGTGGGGAGAAACCAGGCTACTTGAAAAAAAATCAGAAATCAAAATTCATCTTTGGTACTATCTTGTGCAGATTCTGTCCTCTATAGAAGACACAGCTACAAGGCTAAGCATATCTGGATATGCTGCACGAGCTTCTTCAATTACAGGTACCAAAATTAATTAGCAGAAACATTTCAATTTGGAAACAAGACTTCTCCTGGTAAACACAGACAAAGATGAATTCGGAACTTTAATTATCAGGTCTCTTGGGTTGTAACAGCTTGGTTCACCCCTCAGGGAGTTGGGAATCATACTTTTTTTGGACAGCTCTCTTGTCACAGCATGCTGAAAAAGAAGGTGGCTATCTGAGAAAGGTGTGAGATCAAAGTTAGATTCAGAGCACTAGATTGCTATCAACAACTATACTTCTGTTACCGTAAAGTGGCAATGTGAGAAGCAAAACCCTGTCCAGGTGCTAACACACCTCACTCAGAGGTTGAAAGGCAAACACCGGGACTAAACAAGAAAAGAAGACGACTCCATTACTAAAGTGCTAAAATGTGGGCTATAAACGTGGTACCCATAAGTTAATTTTTATTTTAAAGTCCTCATAAAATTAGAAAGCCAGATAATTCAGCTTTCTATTCACAGGAAAAAAATAGTGCCACCATCTGTAAAAATTATGAAAAATCATCCCCAAACTAGGAATTGTGCTAGTCTCCTGGGGAGGATCCCCTGAATGCAAGCACTATTAATGCAACAGACCCCTCGTCTCTTCAGGTCTAAAGACACAGATCCACTGAATATACCCTAACCCCCTTCCAATAACTTTTCCACAAAGAATCCAGGATAAGGAGATTCTACTTTGGACCTAATTCCTGGACAAATCAGAAAGACTTCATTAGTGATGGCACTGGTCCCATGTGAATACAAGAAAAAAAGCTCTGGTATAACTTATTTCTAGCAATACATATAAAAACTATACACTACTACACATTCATTTGCTTGCATACACAGTTCATTTGCTTGGCTTTCCCTCGACCGTAAACTAGACTATGCAATTTTACAAAATACTTTCCTGTAGTTCTTACCTCAAGTATTATACTTTTAAGTACTTGTCTCTATGAAACTCTTACTCTCTGGTAACTTTCCAATGATTCTATCTACTATTAAATAGCCGTATCTATTAACATAATTCCCCTTCAGATTATTTTATTGCCAAAATAGCAATGAGAGAGAAATAGGGGCATGGAAACTATGACTGACAAATATAAAAGAACTGGCCCCTACCTCCAAGAGTCAAAATCCTGTAAGAACAGGTACCTTACCACCTCCTACAATGAAACCAGGTCACCAGTGTCAGTGATTCAGAAAAACACTCTGGTCTTTCTTCCCAGTTAGTTTGGTTCCAACTAACAAAAATGAAAGAAAAAAGCATCACTTCACAGGTACCAGAAAAGTCTATTGACAGTTGTTAAAAACATAATTACTGCATGTTTGAAGTCTAGAGTTCTAATCTTTTTCCTCAAAATAGTAAATAAGAAGTCTCTAAGAAATCAAATGGGTAGATAGCTAGTAGGTATTTTATATTAAGAAATAAAATCCAAACATGCAGCTGGAACTATTAATTTTACCAGTTTTAGGTCCTGTTAGTATTTCTGTTGCTGTTATGAACTGTAGTTTGCTGTAAGAAAGGCATGAATTTTAATATTATAGAAATAGTCATAGGGGAAATATTACTTAGTAGAGAAATAAAAAAATGCTAGAAAAGTTTATCTTTCTATTGAGTTTCCCTAAAACAGGCCGTTTGATTCCTTCAGTTCTGAGCTGAAGCAGATTATACAGATGACTGCCTGAGAGAGACTTTGTAACTCAGAAAACTTTCTGTAATGGCTCTTTTAACATTAAATTTGCAGGACCAATCAGCCTCAAATAAGGCTGAGGGGAGGACTGTCTCAAGATACTGCTAATGATCAGTGATTATAGATACTAGGTCCAAGAGAAGTTATCAGCTTAAAAAAGCTAAATATTCTGGATATTCTAAATATTAAGCTAAATATCTTCTCCTACCCTGTGGTTCATTTGTTCACCTTCTTTATGGTATCTTTTGATGAATGGGAGTTCTTAAATTTAATAAGGCTGAATTTATCAACATTTATTTTACAGGTTGTACTTCATTTTATTTATGAAAATTCTATCCTACTCCAGGGTCATAAGTATAATTTTACGTATTTCTTATAAATGTTTATGAGCTTTGTCCCTGTCCTTCACATTTAAGTCCTCAATCTATGTGCAAATTGATTCTTGAGTTTGATAAGGAGTAAGAATCTAGTTAATTTTCTTTCTGTGTGAATAGTCAATTTTCCAGCATCATTAACAATCAATCTATCATTTTCCCTACTAATCTGTAATGCCACTTCTGTCCTATTTCAGGCTTCCCTGTATGTGTGGCTATAATTCTAAGTTCTCCATTCTGTTCCACTACTGTTCTACTTATCTTTCTCTACACCACTACCATTATCTTATTACTGCAGCTTTATAAGAAATGGTGCTCTCTATTAGGGCAAGTGCCCTCCTGCCCCCCCAGCACCTTGCTCTCTTCTCCACACACCAACTTCCTGGACCATCTCAAGCACTCAACCAGAACAGCAACCTTTCTTTACAGATTTGAATTCTTATAATTCTTGATCTCACTATTGGTTTTCTCCCTCCAAAGCATGAGGCATCATCAACAGCAACTTTCGAAGCTGCTTAAAAATGAACAAGGAGGAATGTGCACCTTCTGGAAAAACAAGCAGAGACAGAGTGAGAATAAGAGTGGGAGAGAGAAGATGAAAGAGAAACTATGAAAAGTAAGTGCTTTCAATAAAGATTTAAATCCAGCAAGAGCAGGTGAGAGGATTATTTCAGAAAATTATTTTCCATTTCATCATTTAAAAAAATATTTTTATTTATTCGACAGACAAAGATCACAAGTAGGCAGAGAGGCAGGCAGAGAGAGGAGGAAGCAGGCTCCCTGCGGAGCAGAGAGCCTGATGCAGGGCTCCATCCCAGGACCCTGGGATCATGACCTGAGCTGAAAGCAGAGGCCTTAACCCACTGAGCCACCCAGGCGCCCCTCCATTTCATCATTTTTGAAAATATATTGTCACAATATATTTCCTATCTTCACATATAAATAAAACAGAGGCTTCTAGAATATCAAAATATAAGAAGACGAAATTCCCAGGCAATGTTAAGTGAGGGAAAACATTTAACTCAAGTGCACCCCAGAAAAAAAAAAGATAATGTCGGGGCAAGACTCTCACCTGAGAGCTTCTCTTACTGCTACTGCAGCCACAGGCAGTCCTAGAGACAATAAGATCACAGTGAGAAGGAAGGGAAGAGAGTTTTGGAAATGGTACCGGGCAATAGTTGTCAATTAGGTGGTGTTTCCCTAGAATGAGAACCTCCAGGAGACAGTCGGTTGTGTCTACATGTAGTTCTAAAAACCATATTCACTAGCACAATATAATTTTGCATTTGATCTGAAAAAGCGAACAATCTATTGTTTTGATAGTACAAATTAGACAAAGCATTAACGATTCTTGGCTGGTAGAGTCAAAGTAAGTGTGCAGCAATCAGTAAGTGTAATACTGATAGTAACACTTATTGAGTGATTACTACACTCAGGCATTGTAGTAATCACTGTGGACAAAACACTAAAGTAGCTCTTGGTACAGAAACCTGAGGTCGTCAAAGGCTGGGACTTTACCCACTCAGCTCCTTAACCCTTGAAGATTGCCCCACATGCACAATAATGCTTCTGAAAAAGAGCCTCATTAGTTGCCAAAAGGGCTGTAAGACCAAGTACCTTAAGTTAAAAAAAAAAAAAAAAAAAAAAAAAGCTACTACAGAGTATTTTCCTATAGTGGTTTTAAACTAATCAAATTCCAGACCACCAAACCTTTGAAAGCAACTGCTGTGAACTAGGCACCAATTAACTGAGAAGAAGAAAGGAGGAGGAAGAAGAAGGAAGAAGGAAGAGAATGAAGAGAAAGTCCTTGTCCCTGAAGAACTTAAGAAAGAACCTGTAATAGCTACACAATGTAAATGCTACAATGAGTATCCAAAGGAAAAAGCTCCTCTCTCTGCCTGTGGGAGCCAATGACGGTTTCATAGGAGAGGAGCTATTTTAACTAGATCTTGAAGGAAGAATGGAAATTTAGCAAGCAAAGAATGGGATGACAGGGAGAGAGTTCCAGGCAGAAGCGACACCTCAAACAAACTGGCAGGTATGAAGGAAAATAGAACAGCAATCAGGTGGGAAACTGCTGGAGAGGTCAGGGGAAGAGAGAGGCTGACACTGTTGACAAGAGAGAACTACCAGAGGTTTGTCAGAGAAATGAAGCGATCACATCTGGATCTTAAAAAAAAAAAAAAAAAAGCCCCTTGAGAAACAGTGTTGACAGATGGAAAAGAAGAGACTGTATGTGGGAAGGCAGTTAGAAAGTGGCAACTAGAAAGACTAGCAATGAAGGCAGTCTTAAACTTAACATGAACAAGTGAGTTACTCCTGAACAGCACACAAATGAGAACAGAGCAAAGCATATAAAACTGATACAAACCACAGAACGATGGAAAGTAAAACTATTATTGCTTGGCTTTATGTGGTGGTAGGTTTTATAATATAAATCCTTTCAAATACAAGTAGAACAGTATCACTCCTCTAACAACAAAAAAACAGAGAACACAATGGTGATTCTGAATCAACTCTTCTGGGCTCACCAAAGTATACAGCTGACCAAATTTTGCAACCAGGGTTTTTTAGTCAGGCAGGGCTACAGACCCCACTGTAGTGAAAACTGGGATCCGACTGGGAACACCTGAATCCCCAGGTCAGTTGCCAGGATAGACCAGCTATACTTTCCACAAGGGCAGGTTTGGGAGCCAGTGTCTCAAATAACAATAAACAAGTCCCGGGACAAGGAAACTCTGTCTTCTCTGAGAGGAATGAGTGAGCTTGCCTTGCCCTTCACGATAACTGATTCACATCATCCATAGTTATGTAGTGCATGGCCCATGATTATGTAGCACTGAAAATATCTAGTCTTGATATTTTCACATTTAAACAAATATATTGGGTTTTTGAGGCTCTGACACTAAGCTGATCTGACACCATATTGCATGAGGTTACTGTGAAAGTTGAAGATCAGATCTTAAATATGTATGTCAAGAGCCTAACACTGTGCCTGGCACATAGCAGACATGCAATAAATGGTAGCTACTATTGGTATAAGGATATCGTGACACTTTTACTTTCTCAAAGAAATTTGAAAGCAAAAATTCGAACTGTGTAAGATGTATTATAACTAGGAATAGGTCTCTCATTCTGACATAAGAACCACATGAAATGTGAATATGCTCACACAGCGTTTGCAATTCATTGTTAAATTATTCACCTTGGCAAAAATAAAAGGCCTGAATTAGGATAAACCTCACAAATATTTAAAAATAAGGTAATAACTATTTGTAAAATACTACTGGGTATAGACCTTCTTGATAGGTATGAAGTATCTGGTTTAAGTTTTATTATGCTGTGACTGTCAGAAGTCTTTTTGTACTCATGGGAAAATAAAAATTGAAGAATCTGGATTGCCTGAGAATTAAAAAATAAAAAATACACAGGACTTGAAATCCTAGATCAAGACTTGAAATCAGGAAATGAAACTCAGGTGGCATACTGAATATAAGTGTTCATCAATAGAAAACATGCTTACTGGGATGCCGCGAGTTCATATATGCATTTTAAAAAAAGATTTATTTATTTGAGAGCAAGAGAGTGAGTGCGTGTGGAGAGGGAGGAGGGCAGAGGTAGAGGGAGAAAGTCTTAAGACGACCCTGCAGGGAACCCAACCGTGGCTGGATCTCACAACCGGGAGATCAGGACTTGAGCTGAAACCAAGAATCAGATGCCTAACCACTGCGCCACCCGGAAGCCCCCAGGTATATATATATATCCTTTTATCAGAAATCCTGGCGTTATTTATACTCCAAGATTAGTTTCCTGCCACCCATAGGAAACCTTTCTCTTGTGTGATGGGGAGGGGAGGTGAGGTAAGGAGTGAATGAATAGTAGGGAAGAGAAGTGACTCTCATCTACATGGAGTTCCTATTCTATGGGAGCAGCACTACAATTTTCTGTATGAGACTGTCCCTAAGAAATCATGTACACTGTGGGTGATTTCCTCCCTTACCAAGGGCCCAAGTGTAAAGGTTATATGCACTCTCTTTGTTTCTATTAGTCTGAACCATGTTACGTCAAACTAGGCGTCATTTAATCCTTAATTGATCTTAATTGATCTCAGGGTCCTGAGATGGAGCCCCATGCAGGGCTCTGTGCTCAGCACAGAGTCTGCTTGTCCCTCTTCCTCTGTTCCTCCCTCTTCCCCTAGGTCGCTCATGCCGGTGCACATGTGCAGTCTCTCTAAAATAAATAAATAAAGTCTTGAAAAAAAAAAAAATAGGGTGCTTGGGTGGCTCAGTCAGGTAAGATCTACCTTCAGCCCAGGTCATGATCCCAGGGTCCTGGGATCGAGTCCCACATCTGCTGCCTGCTTAGAGGGGAGTCTGCTTTTCTCTCGCCCTCTGCCCCTTCCCCCTGCTGGTGCACTCCTCTCTCTCTCAGATAAATAAATAAAATCTTTAAAAAAAAAAAAAAAAAAGGGCAAATAAGGTGACTCCAGTAAATCCTTGAACCTTCCAAGTTTGCATCTGCTCCCACAAGCCTCTCACTTCTCCCACTCACTTTAATTTTCTAGGCCCCAATACTTCTCATACCTCCTACTACTTATCCAAACAGGAGAGAGTGATATCCTTGTTTATGCATGGAACTTTTCTCTGCAACAATATTAACATTTCCAGGAATCAGAATCTTTGGGGTTACTGTCAACAGTTAAGGACTGAAAGGTTTAACCTATTAAGACTTCAGGCCTCTTATTACAGTGGAGAAGGTTTTTTTTTTTTTTTTTGTCTCTAAACATCACACTGTGCACCTGAGGTTGCCTTTCATCCTTAGAGGGTACCTGGAGTCTAGGGGTGAATCAGAAAGTATAGTTGGGTGTCTGAGCTAGCCTATTCACTTCCCATCTTAAACAATTCACCTCCCATCCCTCTACTCTAAGATTTCCAGATGCCAGGGGCATGAATCTGTTATCCTAAAAATGCCCCATGCTAGAGCCCTGATATGGGCTTTCACCTTCTCTTTTCAGTTCCCCTCATCATCACTATAAGCTATGCTAGCTGAATCGCTGCTCCCAGGCGGTCCTGCCTTTTGGCACAGAGCTGTTTAACTCTCTAGCACTTAGGGCACTGGAGAGAGCATGGGAAGGAGGTGGCAGCAGCGTGACAAGCAATATGGGGAAGGAATGGCAGGACGGAAGGGAATTATAAAATGAATCTCAGCCTCTAGGCATGTCAGGTTGGAGGCAAGTCAAACTCCAATATATAAGAACTTTTTTTTTTTTTTTTTTTTTAACTGTGTGTGATGGGAGCACAAATGTGTCTATCAGGTTAAAGGTGGTAATCATACGTGGAAAGAAAAAGTCAACACTATTTAAGCTCCTCACAACCGGCAATGAAATAAAAAGAGATGAACTAACTGACTAGGGAGCTCTGCATCAGATGTGAGGCTGGAATTGAGTTTTAAGATGGACTTCTTCACAGTCTTCCTAGGTGGTACTGATTAAAGGGGACCAGTATCTGCTTTAGGAAGTGCTTTGGGACTAAAGGAGCATTTGGCACATAGGTAAGATAACTCAAAGATATAAATTCCAAATGAGAGCCCTCAATAGGTCACACTCAAACAGCTAAATACATGAGGCCAGTGGTTCAGTGCTATGACTGAGGGGATGCTACTCTACAAAGGTCCCCCTACCTTGTTCTCTAAGTCATTTGGACATGTGTAAGACTCTAACAGGCTACTCACTCAAGGTTCCAGGCACAGATGCTGTACTGTCACTTGACTCCTTGGAAACAAATCTTAAAACTTCCCACAAGTCCTTGTAAAGTAAGGTTATTACACAGGGTTTTTCTTCTTTCTATAAAGGCATGTTCCAACAAAACTTCAAGATCACCATTGAAGATCACCAATCACAACCATTGAAGGCAATAAATAAGTAATTTATTTTTTTTTAAATTTATTTATTTGTCATAGAGAGAGAGCGAGACAGCGAACACAGGCAGACAGAGTGGCAGGCAGAGGCAGAGGGAGAAGCAGGCTCCCTGCTGAGCAAGGAGCCCGATGTGGGACTTGATCCCAGGACACTGGGATCATGACCTGAGCCGAAGGCAGCTGCTTAACCAACTGAGCCACCCAGGCGTCCCAATAAATAAGTAATTTAATGATTAAAACAACATATAGCTTTTTCATTAAACTATCAGCTCTCTGGTTACCCTGAGTAATTAGTTCAAGGAATCAAAAGTGTTGAACTGAATAAGTGATATCAAAAAATCCTTGAACAGGATAGAAAAGGAACATCCAAAAATAAAGAACTAAATAAAAATGTTACTAGTGTCCTATTTACCAGACTTTCCAGTAGAAACTTGACACATAGTTCACAAAAATCTGCTTAACCTTGGTAAAGCAATTAAAAGGTGATTTCCAGTAACTCCACTGCATGAATCAAATTATTGTTGAGAAAATAAATATTTGAAATTAATGGCTACCGAGACTTTCAACTCCCAACTCTCTGCAAACCCACCAGTCTTCTTTTCTGTTCTTTGATCCTCTGTGATAGAGAAACAAAGACCATCATTTTTAATTTCAAGAAAATCACATGGATGCTTTGTTTCCTCACTTAAAAGAAATGATGTGATAATATTTGGGCTATTTATTAATGAGTTCCATATGAACTAGATTTAACTTACATTTCAATCAACTATTAAATTATCTATTACTTGTATTAAAAAACCCACAAATCGGGGCACCTGGGTGGCGCAGTGGGTTAAAGCCTCTGCCTTCGACTCAGGTCATGATCCCAGGATCCTGGGATCGAGCCCCGCA